>JAQGAZ010000132.1:0-97331 GCA_034692225.1 Polydesmus complanatus
AAGGGACCGGAGAAAAAGCGCGTAAAAAGCGGGATAGCGCTATATCCGGGAGCGTTGTATACGAGTTTTACTGTATAATGTTTTAATAATTACCGGTATTAGACAACTTTTGCAACTCTTGGATATGGTACGGTTGAAGTCATACATGTACCGGTAGGTTGTTTTTGAACATTCTTCTTGTGCAATTTTGTGAAACTTTTAATTGATTGTTAATGGGATTGTAATTTCAATGGATAATTTAAATAGTTGAATTTTTTTTTTTGCTTTAAAATACTTAATACACATTTAATTTTCCCTCTACCAGCAAATCTGATGCTGTCATTTTAAAAACACTACTCTCCTTACACGTCGTATCGTGGTCAAAATTTGCTAAATAATAATATATTACAGTATTGCACTCAAATTGACGTCACAATTTTACTATGTGACTGTACTGTAGAGTGTAGACGAGCGTTGCTGCGTTGCAAATCTGCCTATTGTGAAACTGTTAAATAAGTTATACAGTAATTAGTAAAATATGTAAAATTAAAATAAAAGTTAGATTTAATTACCTGTAAACCTGTACGGTAGCTAATTTTATTATTTTTTAAATTAATAAGTTTATTGTGAAATAATTGTGTGAACAGACATGAACAATAATAATATTTTGCTTTTTAACATTCGTGGGATTTTTTAGTTTCTTAATACTTTTAAATCATTTTTTTTTTTTTAAATATTAAATACAGTACTGTAATTATTACGTGCCGTAATTATGATTGTTAAAAAATATAAAAGTTTTGGCAGCGGTGGGATTCGAACCCACGCCTCCGAGGAGACTGGTGCCTTAAACCAGCGCCTTAGACCGCTCGGCCACGCTACCGAATACGGGGGAGTTATCGACAAGTAACATCTGCAAGCCGATAACATGTCGTTAAATGTTTCAAACATTTTAAATGGGGTTGAAATTTTTTAAAAAATGAAAGTTATGGCAGCGGTGGGGTTCGAACCCACGCCTCCGAGGAGACTGGTGCCTAAAACCAGCGCCTTAGACCACTCGGCCACGCTACCTGATGGTATTGGGTATTTCTAGAAATCGGAAACGTCTGAAATCAATTTGAAAGTTCTAATTTTAGTCCTTGATTTTTATTTTTTTATAATTTATTTCCACTGAATATGTAAAATATATGGTTACACTAGTCTTCTACTGTCTACCCTGATAAGCTACAAAAACAAGGTTGCGCAATACGAATGTTGCTGTTAAAAGCTACCGAATATTGCACCGCCTAATATTGCCCACCACAGCAGAATTATTCAGTTTTGGTGGCAGAGAGCTGCGAGTGGCAGAATGCCACCAAAGTGACCAAATCTTACAAAATGATAGCAAAATGACAGAATTGTTAATTAATGTTAGGTGTTAACTTTTGCTTGAATTAATACCGGTGTTAAAATTATTAAAAACATGGCAGCGGTGGGATTCGAACCCACGCCCCCGAAGAGACTGGTGCCTTAAACCAGCGCCTTAGACCGCTCGGCCACGCTACCTGTTTGAATGCTAAATTAATTAATTGTTTTACGTGTAAAAACTGTTATGCGTGGTATTTATAAATTCGAAGTTTTATTTGAACAGGTGACAGCTATAAGTTTCATGCTACTACAACACGCGTGACAAATTTATTACCGACTTCCGAATTGACTATTTTTTTTTTTAACAAACGAATTATTATCGTTTTTATCGTTTGGTTGCAATTAAGGAAAAGTAACTTTTTTTTATATTATTCAGTAACGAATATATTCTTGTACATTTGCTTAATTACAACTATGTTTCTTGTCGTATAACTCTTGCCGAAATTCTAAGTATAACTGAGATTTTTTAAAGTTTTTTTAAAAGGAGGATCGAAATAATGTAAGAAGATTAAATAATTACTTAGCATTGGATTGAGAATTATAATTTATTTAGGCTTAGTGATACAGGTAAAAGGCGGCAATGAACTCGCTAAGAATTTTGGTAATTAACTAAAATGAGTCTGGCAGTTAAAAATGAGAGGAGAAAAAGAAAAAGATTAAACTTTATAACATGTATATGGCGCGTTAAAATACCTTCGGCTTCCGAATAAAAGACTGAAAAAAAAAAAAATGCTTGATGCAAGCAGTGTTTATAATGAGTAAATGAGGATATGTGTACTTATTGTTGATGAGGTAAACGCAGCAGTTTACGTCTCGGCTTCATCTAAAATAATTGGAAAAAACGAATAAGTTGAGTTGCTAAGACCACACCGCGTTTATCTAAAATTTAAAATCAAAATTGCGGTTGGGAGGTCTTTTTTTAAAAACCGTATACAATTTTATTTAATTTGATGCATACGTACGTTCTTATTATAACCCGCTATTTATTACACAAATTTTTTGTATTGTGTTACAGTATTATTATTATTATTATTTTTGTATTTATCCATCTTTATCCGGCATAGAGTTCATCATCAAAATTAATAGCAGATTTCAAACGGGCGCCTACTTTTAAATTATTAAATTAGCGTTATTATTATTATTCTATTCATAAATTTCATAAAAGGATAAAGTTAAAGTACAAGAATGGTTATCATTGCGAAAACATTTTAAGAATAAATTATTTTAGTCGCGCTACTACCATGTCTAAATGTACTTTTAAAAGACATTTCTACTAATAATAATTGTTACGTTTTTAAACCCAGTTTTTATTAAACGTGGAATTTAAACTTAAGCCTGTAATTTTATTTATTTAATGGTGGTTGGTGTTCTTTTTTTTTTTTTTTTTTAAATGTTATTTTTGTAGCTTGTAATAATTGTAGAGTAAGTAAATGCGTAGCCATGAATAAAAGAATTCCAGTTTAAAGTATTCAGCGTTGGAATACGCCCTACGATTAGCCAGTGTGTGATTAAACCATCCGAAATATGTTGTACGATGGCTCAGTTGGTTCTGCGCTATCAAGAGTGTTCAACAGGTTTTTTAATACGTACACCTGACATATATCACCTTCCATGTTATTTTTATTTATTTTTTTTTTCCTTGTAAATTTCTTCCACCCACTATCGCAATCGTGTACATAAATTGTTTGGCATGGAAATAGAAACCGACTGGGATTCACAATAGCCGTGGTCGAATGCTTGTCATTCAATTTCCACGTTCAACTAAACGAAAAATAACACTGACCGTGAAAATGAATAGAATTAAAATGTGAGGTGCGTGTTAAAAGCATAACTGACCTTTTCAATATTTACTACTCCGACAAGTAATATTCGAGTTTTTAATTTTTTGCTGTTGTTGTATCGAGACGCTAAAATTAATGCAATATCTATTGGTTTGAGTTGCATCGAATAATTATTTATGAAACTATTTGTCACTAGAGGGCCTATCGTTGTTGTTGTTGTGGCCACGCCTGCTATAGACGAAAAATGTATGCGATGCCCTCCATGTTGAACCTCTCGCAATGAAATTATATTGTCAAAATTTCTGCGTGTCAATTTACGATTTGTAAAATAATAGCGAAAAATATTTTTAGAGATTTTTTTTTTATCTTAAAAAAAAAAAAAAACATGCAGAATTATACATAATGGGTCATCCCAGTTTCGACAGTCAGCAAAAAAGTTATTTTGGAAAATAAATACATGCATCTAGTGTATTATTGATACTGCTTACAGAAAATAATAATGTGAACATGCAGATTCTAAAATTTTTTTATAATAAATTATAGCTATAGGCCTATACATTACGTTCTATTAAAACTTTCTTCACCATTATATTTAATATATTTAATAGAAAAAAATACTATTTATTTATAAAAAAAAGCTTTATGAGTTTCTCTGAGTCTGTGAATCTTTATAGCCTAATTATTAAATAATTTTTTTTCTTGTTGAATAAACTGAAAATAGCTAAATAAATCTCGGGCGGCCAAGCAATTTGGTTCAATATTTGAATAATAAAATACAGTATTACATCAATTTATAATGTTGAGGTTCTAGAAGTAGGAATAGGTCTACATTATTAAAAATTACCGCAGTAGCGCGATTTAAAAATCGCTATTTTAATTTTGAATCAGAATTTGAGAAATGATTAGGAGAAAGCGAAAAATTGAAAGTATGTTCCCAAAAGTAAAATTATCAAAAAAAAAAAAAAAAAATGCGAACTTGAAAGATTTTTTTTTTTTTTGCATCAATCTCCTGCATAATGTAAACGCCGCATTATTATTTCTAAACGCACTTTGCATTGAACTGATAGAGAAACATTCCCGTCGTGAAAATTGGCGTTTAATTCACTTTTCTCTTCCTCTGAAAAAAATTTTTTTTTATGCGCGGGTACCTGTAAAAGTTAAAACACCTCAAGATTTTGTTATTATGACAACCTCACTTCTATCTCGTATTTACCATTATTTTATATTATTTTACCGTACTCGCTGTTTTTGAAACGCTCATGTTAAGCTCCGCATTTTGAAAGTGATACCTGGGGAGAATTGTAATAAGAAAATAACTAAATGAGAAAGATATTTTTTTTTTAAAAGTTTGGATGTAAAAAAAAAATCTTTTAAGAAAGTTAAAAACACATTAAATAAGCTTACGGCGGACGAGTTTATTATTTTTTTTTTTTGGGGGGGATTTTTTTTTTTTAAATATATAATTCATAAATTTACCAAGTTTAGTGTGCGGTTTGTACTTCGAAATGTGTTTATTATCACTAAGAAAATTTCTTTCAAATAATGTTTACTTTGAATGGTTAAAAATGAGTCGTTGTGCTAAATTGCATTTTTTAAGTATAGGCCTATAATATTTTATTTAATTCTTTTTTTTTTTTCTTCGTCTTCTAATTTTTTCGTGTATAATCTAAATACAGTACACGTCAAAAATGTACCCTCAGTGAGTGAGTGAATGAAACGGAGGGAAAAATATGTTTGAGGGGAAATATTATCCCCTGCTGAGCCTTATTTTCTTTGCATACGTAGATGACACCGGGAGAGAAGGATAGGGAGAGTTGTTTTTCATCTCAAAACTCCGAGTGAGATGACAATCGCGGATGAATGACAGTTGAAAAACAAAATGGCAGCCAATTCTATTCCTTTTCCATACCATTTTTTTATTTTTTATTATTTATATTTTTATTATGATTTCTTTCTATTTTACGTCGCATTGTTATATACGAGTATCGCCCGGTGTTTGGAGTAATTATTTTTTGCGTGTGTTTTTTTATATATATTATATTTATTTTCAGAAGTGTATAATTGTTTGTTGCTGAGCAAATGTTAATGTGGCGGCTGCTTTTAGTTTGTTAAATTTGCAGATCGCATTCTATTTGAAGTCCGAACGAGCTTTTTTTGTTGTTGTTGAAGGCGAGAGAGAACTAGTATTCAGTTGGGATTTTGACATTTTGATACATGCAGCGATATAAAAGAATGAAATTGTTCTTCTGATGATACCGATAACTTTGAAAAGTTTCAACTTTTTTTAATGCAAAATTTACATATAAATATGCATTCAAATTGCGAGTCTTCTTTATATTAATTATGCATGTAATTTGGAGATTTTTTGTTTTTATTTTGCCGGTTTTGTTAAATAAACAACCTCATTAATTATTAATTTGAATGTTTTTGGATTATCATGCAGTCTACACATGTTTAATAGATTAAACATTAACTTTTAAAAAGTTGGCCATTTTGGTTCATTAACACAATTTACGGTGATTTTTTTTTTTTTGCAAAAACCTTGCGAGTCGCTGCATAATAATATTTTCTATTAGATAACTAACTATACAATGTCATGTCGATTAGTCTTTAGAAATGGTGACTTTGTGCATGTCTTTTACCATTATTGCTAAATTAATTGTATATCTTTTTCAATTTCAATTGTTAGGTCTCCACTTTATTATTATTTTTTTATGTTAACTTTTTGCTTAATAAAAAAAACATAAATACCAAACTATCAAATTTTATTTTTAGGAATAATCTTGCAAACCACGTTTAATTCCTCAGGCTATTTTAAGTTTGCGTACGTGCACTGATAATACTATGAACATGCAATCAGAGTTGTAGAACTCCCATTGCGAGTTCTATTCTAAAATTATAAAAATCATATAAGGTAATCGTGTACGTGTACATTATAAACTTTTTTACGCCTTACACCAACCATAATTTTGATTTAGTTGGTTAGGTGCTGCATGGAAATGGCAAACTTTAGCATGGAAAAAACGCCGTGGTTGAAAGTAAATTCAAACACATTGAGGTGATTGTAGGTCGAAGGTGGTAGATTTTAAGGATTTTTTGGTATTCAGTCGGTAGCCCACCTGCTGGGTTTCATAAGCCCCATCAGGACAATGTTCCTGCCTTCTACCCAAGCTATTTTTTTTTTTTTTTGTTTTTTTATTATTATTATTCCTATTTACCTCTCTCGCGCTTCACCTGTCCTCTCGCAACGGCTCTCCTTATTTTTTCTCGACAAGTTACTGATCTCTAATGAGAATAGGGGTGCCTATTAGAATCAAGGTCTTTTTTGCTTGATTATTTAGAGTTGCTCGGTTGGTTGGATGAGGATGCGATCTCGGTTAGGGGTATATGTCAGGTATACATGTAGTTTGGAAGATGTACACCACACTTTTCAAATTTCAGTTATTCTCTCAACTTCCCCTCCTAATTAAAAAATGATTAGACATGTTAGAAACTCAGTTGTCGGCTAGCTTTGGATCCCAAACGCTCATGTTAGGAATCTGTCTAATATAGGCTAGGCTGCCTTCGATTATCCAATCAAGACGGGTATAATTAACGATCGCAAGTTGTGGAAGGGAGAAACAAAAATCGGGAAATATTTTCCTAGAAATTCGTTTCTCAACGATTAAAAAAAAATGTAAACGAAACTTATTTACCTAGAAGAAATTTTTTTTTTTTTTTTTTTTGGGTCAACATTTTGTATTTTTATGCAATTTTTTTAAAAAAAAATTAAAAACCAAAATTCTATTGTAGTTATTACGGCATTTAAATAGGTTTTTAGCTTAATTTGATAAGAAATGAAATTATTTTAAAATATGAGATTTTTGATTAAGAAAGAGTACAATAAACTATCTTTAGATATGATTGTTTTTGTTGTAACGTTAACAAAGTCTTGGAATTTTGCAGTGCCGGCTCAACGTCTATCAACGCCTTCGTGCCCCCATCCCGAAACAGATTTTAAAGGCTGAAATAGCCTCTAACGTTTTTAATTTTTTTTTAAAGATTTATAAAAAATTTTAATACTGTACCGGTATGTTTTTTTGCCAAGTATAAAACTCTCTAATGAATATTTATGCAGTAGTTTTGTTTAAATTCTTAATGCTCCCAATGGTTATTTGTCTCATTTATTAAACTTCATATACAATAGCTAGCTAGGGGGCTGTAAAACAAAGTGTGAGTCTGATCTGGGCAGCATTGCGAATTCCACCCCTTCGATCCGACGCTGCTGTACTTATTTTATTTTTTATGACATTTTTTTGTTGTTGTTGTTTTTGTTATTTTGACATATAACCGCGTTGATCAGTATCTTCAGTTAATTCACTGCATATTCGTGGAAAAACTGGTACGTCCAGGAGACGTGTACGTGATTTTTGAATGAGGTCTGTAGCGAAGGGGGTGGGAATATTATGTTATTTATACGAGATAAACACTAAAATGTGAATAGTTGACACATTGACCACAGCTGAATCGTCGCTATCTTTATCATCTGAGTTACATTTCAACTCGAAACTTACGGTCAAATGTTTGATTCTTGACGTTACAGTTTTTTTTCTTCTGCTTCTAAAGAAATACGTGTAGTAACTTTATGAATTTATAATATTCACAGAAGATTTTCGATTATGCATAGAACTGTTAATTAGATTGAGGATTATTATCTGAACTTTATTTTTTCGATTTTTTGTTGTGTTAATACAGTAAAACTTAGTTGTAACTGCCTCATATATAATTATTATAGCGTCAATTTTTGGTACAGTAAACATTTTTATTGAAAATTCTTAACACAGTTTTTTTGTTTTATTTTCCTCTGACAAATTGGATGATCAAAAGCATTAAAATCTTCAATTCAATTCAGCATTAAAATCTTATTCAACACAAAATAATTTTTTTTTAGTTTGGTATTTATTAACCCCGTAGACTTGCAAAATACAGTGACTGCGCAAAGTTAAAGGTTGAGATTTTTGTTTTGTATTTTTCGATTCATTTCGAATGTGTGTGTGTGTACTCCTCCGTGAATGTAATATGTAGTAAGATACCTGTTGTCATGTTGACTATGAGTAGCTCCGTTTGCTTGCCTGCCAGCCATAGTCCCATCTGGCTCACTGCCTGGTTGGTTGGTTAGCTGCTGTTGCTTGCATTCAACGTTCAAGTGGAAGAAAAATCGTGTTGGAGCTTTTTGCATTTGAAATGTGCTAAAAGGTTAAGCAAATATTGCACCAACTTCATAAAAAGGCAGAATTGTCTGTTTACCTTTGACCCTCCCCATCTTCTTCCACTTCTTTGTTTTGGTTTTTTCTTCTTCTTTCTTTTTATCACAAACTACCTGTCCCTCACTCACTCACTTTAAAACTATCGTGTCCCATTCGATGTTGTCTTACAACGATGCAAAAAAAAAAAATCAGTTTTCACTCCCTCTCTATTTTGTATTGTCCAACTCCCCCGCCTCCTTCTTCTTTCCCCCCTTTATCTTCCAATTTCAAGTGGATGAGAAATTCCTTCGTTGATGTTCAGAATATGAAAAGAAAACAACGAAATTCATCTAGCGTGAGTGCCTGATATTATGCTTAGATTCAAAGTCACTGCAACCTTTTTTTTTAAACTATTATATTCAAAATTTATTTATTTATGTTGTACGAATGGTTTGGTAGAAAAAATATTCTTTTTCTCTATTTAACGTTTTTTCTTCTTCAAGAATTTGAGTGTTTATGATATAAAAATAAAAGATGGAAAAATTGAAAGAAGTTGTCAGAAAGTTTGGAATTGAATTTCATGTAAATTAAGTTGTAGGAATTTAAACTTTATTATTATTATTTTTTTTTTTTAAACTTGAATCGTTTTTATTAGTATTGTTATTATTATTATCTTCTTCTGTCGACTGCGTTAGTTACAATAACTGCATACCTTTATCATTTTGTAGTGAGATTTAATTTAATAGTCTTCCTGAATGATTTTTTTTTCTTCTTTTGCTACCGACCGTAGATAACGTGAATAAAATAATTATACGCCGAATCAAAAAAAAAAAATAATGTATATATTTTTTTAATTTAATGGAGATGAAAATAATGTAATGTTGTTCGCACGCACCGTTCATGGGCCTAATGAAAGTACTTTGAATGTAATTATTTGGTCGTATGACGACGAATCTTTGCCAATTCCATTGTTATGTTGCGACTACTTTTCCTTTACCCCCTACAACTTTTTATCTTATTCACAGGAAACTATAAAATACTTAATAATTCTTAAGATGCTGAGTCAACTGAAATACGTTGAAAGTTTTTTTTTTTTTTTGGATTACCGGTACTTACTCTTAAGCTCTTGTCTTCTTGAAATATGAATAGAAATGGCTAAAATTTGTACTTGAAATAACGAGTGAAATAACCTGCAGCAAGTTTGATTTTCTAAAAACAACTTAATAACGACGTTTACATTTAAAACTTCAAGTATAACTGTCAATTAAAATTACAACATAATAATAAAAGTTATATATTTTTTATTTATTAAATTAATCTACAATAATAATTTCAGTAGCTTTTTTTTAGAGGCAGGCCTACAGTTTTTTTAATTCTTTACGAAGCTTTATTTTAACATTCAATAAGATTACATTAATGAAATCAAGAAAGCCAATTATTTTTATTAAACATGAGTTTATGTCAAAATTGAATTCGAATTTATTATTATTATTATTTTTGAGAAGCATAAATTAAATAATATTTTAATAGCTTAAATTATGCGAAATAACTTTTGAGTTACAATGTAATCCTGTAAGCCTAACTTTATCATCTTTTTTTTTAAAGATAAACTCCGTGTAAAAATGACAAAGCCCATGCGTTAAAAACATTTTTTTACATTTGCAATAAAAAAAGTTATTATTTATTTATTTTATTGCGCTTCAAAGAGCATTCCGCTGTTAAAATTAGTAACTACGAGTAAAATAATGTTTGCGTGTAAGTATAGTGTTAATTACCGTGTACAGGCATCTTTTTCTTCATTAAAAACATTCGATGCAAAAAAAAAAAAAAAAATTAACTTAAGTTCTTTTTATTTTAAGTGAAAATGAAATGATTTTTCTCCATTAACTAAGCGCCAATTGCTCGTACACACATCGCATGCAAACGAACTTTTTCTTCATTCTTTCCCATTATTATTTGGGTATTCATTTCCAATTTTAAGCGTAGTGGCCTCGCACATTTTAGATAGATCAGCAGCCTTACAGCATTCAACTGCACAAGCGATTTCACGCTTTTTTTCTTTCTTTCTTTTTCTGCACATTTTTACTCTTTCTTACTTTTAATTTTTTCGTTGTTTGGTCCTTCCCCGTAGCTTTGAACAATTGGGACCGTGTTTATCTGGGTGGAACGTTCCGTTTCGCCGAACAAAAGCATAAAACACACCGCCCATTCCTGAAAAAAACTTTTTTCATTCTTATTCTTTAGTTCTTCAAATTTAAATCTATTAACATATTTCAACCGTAATGTGCATTACATCTACGAACATGTACCTTGCCTTTCTAATCTCACTTAATTTCTTTTATAAGTTACATTCTGTTCCACAAAATTGTTTTTTTTTTCATACGTTGCATCTTCAGCTAATAATTATGTGGAACTTGATCAATATTATTTAAAGACATTTGTTTTGAACCACATCGAATTTATTTTTTGTCTAAAACGAAATGGCATAACAAGATTGTTTATTACCGGTAGTACAGTATTAAGATTTCTAATTACAATTTATTAAAATTCAAAACTCATATTTATATTCCATTTACATCTCATTTGCCAATATTATAACATACCATCTGCATGAAATAAGGAAGAAGGATTTGATGCAGTGTTAAGTACAAAATGATGCATAATTTTAATTTGTAAAGAATTATTTTTTTTTTAGAGATTTAAATAAATATTAAATTAAACTGATTTTTATAGCCTAATATTGTTTGAGTGTTACCATTATTTATTTTTTTAGTTATCGTAATAATTATTAGTATTTTCTTTTTTGGTGGACCTAAATATACAGTCTTATAATTTAATTTAAAATAATAATTGTGAAAGAAAACAATTTTCAGTTAGGCCTTAACAGTTTTATTTCAAGTCAATTTTTATCTACAAAATTTGCAACTTTTATTTCATAACCCAATAATAAACTCTTCCTCCCCTCACCCTGCTCTCTCTAAAAGAGTCTAAAGTGAGGTGCCCTATTACACAATCATGTATAATAAAATATGAATAACATAGAAAATAAAAGGGACAAAAAAAAAATGAAAAAAAGGTGGAATAAATAATGATATGGGAGGTGTTAGGTTTACCATTTTGGAATGAATGAGACCCCGGTCTAATTGTAACACGAAGTGATTGAAGGGTTGGCAGACGACATTATTTAACGTATTAATTGGCAGGTACACGTGCATTTTATGTACTACACATCTGCCGCGCGTGTGAATGTAGTACAAGTGTGAAATGTGGGGGGCGGATCCTTAATTTCGAATACAGATAAAGATATATCATTTTTTTAAAAAAAAAAACCTTCTTCTTTCTCTATGGAAGAATGAATCGCAGTAAAAAAAAACGTCGCACTGATGTTTATAAATATGTGAGGCAATATTTGCCGCCTATTTATTTTACACACTTGCTGGTTATTGACGTGGAGGTAGAATTGCTGGTGGTTTTTCTTTTTTATTTTTTTTTTTTTTTGTGTATGTGTGTGTGTGACGGAGAAAGAGAATTGAAATCGCATTTTTTTATCTCTTCAAAATAAAGTGTTTGGAGAATGGGTGGCTCCACCCGTGGTTGAAACTTCGACATTTAAGAGGTGAGACGAGGTGAGGTGGTTATGATGAGGGGGCAAACAGATAGTGGTGTAGGTCTTCTACATCAAGGACTCCTATTAACAATGACTTTGAAAAACATACGCCAGTTTTATTGTCTTCTACTGTGGATGGCCAAAATAAAGAGCCTTTTTTATTTTGTTTAACGAGAAATAAGATTTCTTTTGGCCGCAAAACTTTATTTAATTGATCATTTCCTTCTTCAACAAAAAATAGTGAAGCAATTACCAATCTCGCTGAGCTTTTGTGTTTCTATTTTGAATATTTTTCATTAACGAAAATTAACCCGTGTAGGGTGCCCCAAAATCAATTAAAAAAGCGTTGAAAACATAGTACGCAAAGGTTTTTTTTCTTAATGATTTTCATTATCTTTTGTTTTATCCAATCTACAAGTATACATGTATAGCATTTTTTGTAGATAAATTTTGATTTACTTATGGATACTTGTGATACGAAGTCGTTGTCATTTTATTTTTATTTAACCGTACAAGTAGATTCATTCACTCATCCGTGTTTACTATGCAATAACTTCTCGTTAAGCAAACTTGTAAAATGTTTTTAGTAAAGTACGTGTTAAAGTTAATGGCCTCGGTGTTTAAAGATAAGATTACAACACAAACGACGACCTTTTTGTTAAGTTGGAAGGCGCGGGCCGATGGGGCGGCTAGTCACACAAATATCATTAATAACTTTAAGCGAGTTTGATGTCACTGCTGTTAATCACACTGGGTTATGAAAATGTCACCAGAACGATTGTATTTTTATTTTTTTTAAATATTTTTTTAGTGCTTTAAAAGTGATAAGTTGATAACAGATTGATACCAAAACGAGAGTATATTATATAGTTGGGGTAACAATAATTTTGCTTTTTACCGGTATGCAAAATGAGCAAAGTTAGTAAAAAATTATGTTATTTAGCACTCAAAATATGGGGGGGGGGGGGGGGTGGATGTATTTTATTTTTTCTGAATATCATAATAATATCTGTAATACGCCACCGATGGAAAACAATTAATTAGTTATGTTCAAAGTATTTTTACATAATTATTATTTTTATTTTCTGAGAGTAATTACACCACCGTAATAGAAATCTACCGGCATTTAACGCTTTAGTGAAACCGCAGTTTGTTTATTTGTACCTATTTAACTGTGTATTAATTAAGTTTTTAAAATTTAATTAAAAACTCGTGTCAACTTATTAGAGATAGCGACTATTTATTTTTGACATTGACCTAAATAAATGTAAAAAAAAAATAATAATAATGGCGACATTGACTTTACGCGTGAACAGGTGGCTGGAGTTGTTTGCGAAACATTTAATTTGTTATCTGCGTGATTGGCGAGTTAACTTTCATTTAAATTCTACTATATTAACACCCAATATTTAATTATAATTTTAGCGCGTTTTGTAGAACAACTATTTACCATTTCTAAATCTTTCCTGTTTTTTTAAGTTAGTAAAAAAAAAAAAAAATGCTGGCGAAATTAGTTATAGCTTCGCTTAAAATGTTAACGCCGAACTGACCGCAAAACATATTGTATTATTTAAAAGAGGTGCCAAAATCAAAATACCGGTTCGCAAATTTTTATTTAACATACACTTTTGAAATAATTAAGTACAATAGAACTAATGATTTTTTTAGTATTTTTTTAGACTTGACATTAAATAAACTCTAGATATGCAAATTGAATAATAATTCGCAAAATTTGATAGAAAATAATAAGCATACACATTCTTAACCATTATAACTTATCCATTTGAATGCGAAAGGATATTCGTATGCTAATTAAAAGCTATAAAAACTTAAAAAAGAAAACGGTTTTTTTTTTAATTCTGTAATTGTTGTTTAGAGTGTAAGAACTGATTTTAATCTTGTAAGTTTTTTTTTTTCCTTCTTCTTTTGAGAAGAGAAAAAAATGCGAAGATTTTAAGTTGCTATAATCTGAGGTTGAATAAAACCTCCGATGAAAAATATTTGAGCGTAGATTTAATAACGATAATTTTAATTGTTAGTAAGGGGATTTTTTTTTTCTTTTCGTGGAAGACGAAAGCGATCCGAGCGCGATACGCGCCCAGCTCACATCAAACACATTGCGCGAATGGTTACAATTTTTTACAATGAAAAATTACGTTCTTATTTATTATTATTATTTATTTTATTTTTTTTTGAAAAACAAAAAAACCTTTTTTTTTTCTCGTTTCTAAACGAATATAAATTGCCACTTGAAAACTATTAAAAATGGGAGAGAAGGGCACAGACTCTGGAGAAGATTAAATGAAAGTGGAAAAAATCAACTTAACTTGTTTGTTCTTCGTATAATAAAAGATAGGGGGCGTTTTCTGGACATCGAATTGAAAATAAAATAAACACGAGTTGAAGATATGCGGAAGATTTAACGCCGCTCATTGTTTTTTGTTGTTGTTGAGAAGTTTAGTCTTTTATTTTAAATGAGTAAATTAAAAGTTCACGAAGCTGCTATCCCGGCATGTCACGATGGCTACACGGCCACTGGTGCAGCTGAAGGCGGCCGGGTACATCATCAACGCGTTTCTACCGAATGTCCTCGCGTGCTAGAATTATTATTGTTATGGGCGTTGTTGTTGTTTTCATTTTATTTACTCGTATTTTTGATTTTTGTTCACTTTTAATCTGTAAAATTTACTATCGCGCCGGTAATTATTATTTTATTTAGACAATTTCTTGAAGGGTTTATAACTTAACAAAATGAATTGAAATGTTTGTTTTTTTCTGCCGATGAAGTAATATTATTTTTTGTTAATTCTCTAATAATTTTTGTAATATTGGAATTTACCATAATTGTACACTATGTTTGATATATATTGTTTAAAGTTACTTATCAGAGTATTTTTTAAAAAGAAAAAAAAAAATTACCGGTACTGAAATATATTTAAAACAAAAATGTTTATTCATTCTCTGTTTAAATTAAACTTTTAAATTGGTTAGAATTTGAATTTTAAATTACTTTAAATCATTTAAAAGTTTACTTTTAATAATTTTTCAGTGTAAATCAGTTTAAAATCTCGAATTGTCCATCTATGAATTCAGTAAGAATTATTGAATGTCAGTTTAAAATAATTACGCTTATCATATTTTTTCTATAGTAAATATTGTTGGATAAAAATTCATCTTACAGAAACAGGTTAAGAGCAAAATATTAGAATGAGTTTTCCTTATACTCTAAATATTTTGAATATTCCTAACGCAAAACTAATGAGTTAGGATAAACGAAATTGTATTTTATTATTAAACCAAAATACGTATTTGTTGTAATCGTATTAATTCCACTAAATTAGCTAGCTCATTAGCATTTTAAAGTGTAAGGTTATTTTTAGTGAAAACAATTGTCATAGACATGTTAACTGTGGAAGTAAACGAGTCGATTGTTTGAGAATATCAAGTCTACAGAGTATTTAAAACAGGTCATCGACTAGCGTAACAAACATCGATTTCAAGTACCGGTATTTTTTTTTTCACTCTCTCTCTCTCTTCTACTTTATTCCATCGCTTTTGATTTCTTTAAATACTTTCCCCCTACTATTTAATGAGATTTCGAGGGTTGCGAATTTAAAGAATAGAGTGGGTGTTTGCAATTTTTATGCTTTACTATCGTCGTCGTTGTGGCATCTGCAGGTGTTAAGATATCTTAAAAAATACATATTGTGCTTGTACATGCATGTATACAACCGTGCAGGTATCCCTTGATTCACACGGTAGATAGGTTCCCAGAAAACAACGTACACACCGAGGGACTAACACATGCGACTTCTAGCGGCTTTAAACTTATTTATTACATTTTTTTTTTGTAAATAAATAATAAAAAAAAAAAAACAATGATTTATTTTAACATTTATTAGCATTTTAATCTGCCGGGTATCAAGTTTTTGTCACGATTTTTTCTGTCGATGCATATGCGTTTACCGTATAAAATCATGATCAGAGTGCGAAAAAGTTGTTCGTCACAGAGGTTGAATAGACGTTATACCTTATTTCCCGTTTACTGGAGAATATTTGCTTTGCCTTACAAGAATTTCACGCCAATTTTAGATTCGTGAAATGCCTAGAATGAATTTCAGAAGTCATTGAATGCCGAGTAACGTTTATCATAATAAAAACGCATTTCGGCAAAAATCTAACAGTTACGAAAAAAAAAAATAAAAAAAAAAGGGCGAAAGTGAAGAAAAAAAAATTAAGATTTTTATTTTTTGACCTTAATACTTTTATATCTCATGCTATTGATAGGTTCAACTTTTGATTATCACGGTTAGCTCTGTAAAAAAAAACCGTTTAAAGAATCTGAACAATATCTTAAATTTATTTCCACGTAGGCTTATATGTAATATGACAGTGTCTAATAGCCTATCTCATAATTATATTCAGTAATTATATTTTTCATCTTTAAATTTGTAATTAAAAACTTTAAAACAAATTATTATAATCCAGTTTTTTCTTTCGCGTTTGTTATTTATGCCTAGTTTTCTAGCAAACGCCCTTCACTAAATTATATTTCAAATCCTTTTTTTTTTTTTTTATGAGATTCAATTTTATATTTGTTAACATTTCAACCGTCAAATTTTTTGAAATTATTATTGTAAATAAGCATTGAAAATAATATCCCGTGACCACGCAATTTTCAATTCTTTACCATTTCCGGCATATTCGTAAAAGAATTCGACTTTACGATGTTGCTTATAATATAGACAGGTGTGAAAATTCTATTATAGTGCGATACATTTTTTTTTATTACTACCTTGCCATTTCTTCTTCAATTGCATTGATAAAACTGTCTGAACAGTGATTGGAAAAAAGTAAAAAAAATGTTAGAACAAATTTATTGTTAATATCGATTAACATTTCATCACTTAATCTACACCAATGTTATGGACTAAATTAAATAAAAGTAATTAATTGTTTGGATGAAATCACGCGATTCAAACAGTTGTCTAAACTCAATATTTTCGTGGTTCCTAATTGACGTTTATAGTGAAGGAACTTAGTTTTTCCACTCATTAATGTGTTACTTACACATTCGAACGCTTAAGTTCGGACATGACAATCGTTTGATGGTCGCTGTCAGCAATGGAATGAATATTTCGTGATCAGTAATAATTTGTTTATAGGTGTATGTGTATCAATGACGTATTTTTGACGGAATAAATAGACATTAAAAAAAAGGCTATGACCCCTCGATCATTCCTTCTTCTGCTTTTTTTTTTTAGCTTTTTTTTTATTGTTCAGTTGAAGCCAGCGCGCCACTATCACGATGATAATGATGATGATTCAAAAAGGTTAAAGGTAGTCGTGTTTTTGGAAAAGGGATTAGTTTTTGCCGCGAGGGAGCGATGTATTAATTTTATGCTACGTCACTGCCGTTGCCACGTGGTTTGCAAATTTGCTCAATAATAATCTCGGGATGAGCGCGGTGTGCTGAACATGAGATCAGTTTTAAGTGATCGTATCACGTGATCTTAATATCGTAATAACCGCGCGTGACGTAACAAATGCGATTTGAAAAGAAATCGAGTTAGACCAGTACTCAAAATTATGCATATTTTTCGCTCAGATATTGGTCAATGAAGGCTGCATGTACAAGGACATACTGTAAATCTTATAAAATAATAATTACCGGTAGTATGTGAAATAGAAAACAAACGGTTTCACTCTCAATAAATTTAAAATGCAGCTTTAATTGGTGAACGAACGTACTGCACAAAGTTACCAACTTGCCTTTATGACAAACTGCGATGATTGTTCTTTAAAGTTTTTAATAATAATTAATAGAAAGAAGAAAAAACTCAAAAGTTCAATAGAAAGTTCCCAAACCAATGGGATGCTTTATTTGCTCTTTAGGGTTGACAGCTTTCTTCAAGACTAAATACTGGAAAAAATAAATGCATTGGTAATACAATTCAGTATTCGAAATTTTAAGGTTGGTAACTTGGTGCATAACACCATCCAGTTGTCTAGTTATTATCAGAATAGTCTACCTATTACAAAAAAGTGATAAGTCAATTGATTTTTATTTATTTTTTGATCGCATAACAGCAAGACGAATGCAAGTTTTTTCTAGCTACAAATCACTTTATTTTACTGATTATAGATCTATAATAATATAATATTATTTACAATAGTAGTGAATGTAGGCTTACCGTATTTTAATAATGAAAATATTGATTAAGTTAAATACATGTACTATATATATTTTTTAAAAGTTACTTAATAATTGTTTGTTTTGATTTTGCAGGTGAAAGTTGTTTTGTTGGATAAAAATGACAGCCCTCCGTCTTTTCAAAATGTGTCTCAGACGTCGTATATGGTGACCGAAGATGCCCTACCCGGGTATACGGTAGGGAAATTTGTGGTGGAAGATCCGGACACCGACGGAAATCTATCTTACCGACTGGTGCAAGATGGGAACGGACATTTCTCGTTAGATCCAGTGAGCGGTGCTTTAAATCTGCAACGGACGCTGGATAGGGAAGTGACTCCCATTCATCGTTTAGTATTGGAAGCCAGTGACGGAGTGCAAACTAGTCAGCTGATGGTTACCGTTACTGTGGCCGACAGCAACGATAATCCGCCGACGTTTTCTAAATCTGCTTATTCTTTGGATATTCCGGAAGATGCTGCTAGAGGTGCACGGGTGGGATCGGTTTTGGCAGTGGATGCGGATGAAGGTATCAACTCGCAGATTGGTTATTCGGTCATTTCCGATTGGGGAAACGACGTGTTTTCCTTAAATCCACAAACGGGAGTCTTCACCCTTACATCTCATTTGGACTATGAGCAGGTTAGTTTATTTTTATTTTCTATGATTGCGACGAATTTAAGACAGAATAGGAGAAAAGGGTATTTTACCGAACTAGTACAGTAGTTTTACTTTTTTATTTACACTTAACTCGCTCTTATTTAATAAACATCAATGCTCAGCTTGAGGGTTTTACAAAGGGGAAGTGACACCAACATCACAACAAAAACTATGCTTGCTTACTGTCCTTATTTTTTTGGCATTCTAATCTAAAAAAAAAACTTAATATCTTTGCTAAGATACAAAGCCTGGTAAGAGCTACAACCAATGTTATTGCCTTTGAAAAATACTGTATACTAAGGTAACAACAGTTTAAACATTTTGTCTGTAATTACGAGAATTTTTAAATTAGGGTACTAGTTTTGAATGACACACCATAATCGTAATTATTGTTTTGACATCCTATATATTTTTTCTTGTTTGATTGGAAATGACAACTGCTTGTAACTTTTTTTTTATCCTAAAAGACGAGAGGAGATAATCTTATTTTTTTTTATTATTCTTAAAATTAAGGTCTTTCCCACAATAACCAAATTAGTTATTTGAAAATTATAATCCGATTATGTAGTAACTTAATTTGCCAAAAACATAAACATTATTTTGGGAATTAATAAAAAGTTGTTGGATTTGATTAGTTTGTTTTAAGTATTCGCACCATCATCGAACTTCAAGCGATGACGTGTAGTTTTGAAATTGACACGTGCTTCTTTGTATTTTGCGTTTAGTTAAAATAAATATAGGTCGTAACTGTCAATTTGAAATAATTGAACGGTAAGAACTTTGTTAAATCAAATTAACTTTGGATGACGGAATTGGCACAATAGAATAGCGATAAGAATCAATTAGATTTTCTACTTTATTAATAGAAAGATCAAAACTAGAATAATAATAATAATAAAAAAGAGGTCGTCGAAGTTCAATCATTTCACTAAAATAAGAAGCAAATTTTTTTTTTCTTATATAATTTCTAATTTTTTTTTTTTTTTGGAAAGAAAAGGATGAGGAGGAGGGGATGAAGATGAAAATATCTAGCGAAATGTGGCGGCGATTAGCAAGTTCCGAAATGATACGCGTAGTCAAGCCTTTTATCGTGAAAAGGGAAAATAATCAGCCACAATCGGCTATTTTTATTCGTGTTAATTATTCAAAGTGGCTTTTGTTGTCGAAATGTTTTTTTTCGACGAGATTTACACGTGTTTGCCACATTGTAATGCTTATTAATTTGCATTCAAAAGTTCGGGCATTATTTATGAAAGCAGCCACGATGCTCGAACACAGACTGAGACACCGCCGATATCTATAGACAGCAGTTAGAAGCTGCTTGTTACCAAAAAAGATAAAACGCACTGGCCTACACTTACACTTTTTTAAATAACTTTTGATTTGAGATAGAGTGAGTGAATAAGATAGATAGAGAGAGAGAAAGAGTAGGGGAGGGGGGGGTGAATTCATGCGAAAGGCAATAACAACTAACAAACATCTTTAAATTCAACTTGGTCGTCTTCCTTCTTTTTCCATGACACATTCTCTGCATTCCAACCAACTGGAAAATTAAAAGACTTTTAAAAAGGTAAACGATAGAGACGAAGTTCATTTTATGAACTGGTCTTGGTCCTCCTATTGGCTTTTTTTTTTGTTGTTGTTGTTGTGGTTGCCAGCTTTCACTCGATTGACTTGTTTTTTTATTGAATATTTTATCATTGCTTCATTAAGCCGCTCGATGAAATTTCATTGGTGTGTTATGATGCGGCTGTAGTTGCAATCCAAAAATAAAACAAATTTACAATTGTATTTATTATAAAGCTTTGCATTTTCGTACCGTATTAGTTAGAATGTAGGCCTACATGTATCCAGCTTTTATTCGTTTGATTAAAAATGACAAAGCCAAACCTTTAATTAGATCTTATCTTGTCAAGTCGAAAGCGTTAACAAAACAAATGATTATAAATTTATTTTTATAATTTCTGGCATCACTCGGTTTATCTATTTTTTTCTGTACATCTAATATTGTATTTCTTAATATTATATTCTAATATTGTATTATTTTATAATAATCCTTTATAAAATATTTTTTATCGTGTTATCAGTATCAGGTTTTTGCTTCATTTTGATTTTCCTAAAATTTTATCAAATTGATTTATTATTATTTATACAAATATTTATTGATGCTAAGCTCCAAAAATGTAACTTTTTTAAAAAATATAGTTGGGGGATACTCTAAGATATGACTGACGTCCGGTTAGTAAAGCATATTTTTGAAAGTGTCACTATGGAATGTAATAAATTTATGATCGGATTAACTTAGCAATTAATATCGAAACCGAAAATTCGTACGTCCTAAGTCAAATCGCGAAGTAAAATTCGTGAGACATGTTACTACAATCGAGTGCAAGGTTATTATTTTATACTATGTAGCCTACAGTGTAATTTTTTTTTAAAAGAATAATACTAAGTTTCAATAAAAAAATAATAATAATTATTCACGTGGTTGTAAATATGGATTAAAAGCATTTTCTCTCACCCTTCGTTTATGTCGAGCATTGTTGGTGGCTCCGATCATCTGATTTAACAAGCGCAACAAGTCGCCGGATTATAAGATGTATAGATGAAAATTCCTTACGCCTCAGCTAATCGCTTTTGACGAACAGTCATAGCTGTTAGTCTAAGATCGATTTGAAAGCTGATTATGCTCTAATAGAAAATACACTCGAAGCCTCTCGCAGCTTAGACTTAGACTGGGATCTGTATTCCTGGCATCTAACAGCCTCTTCTCACCTTGCGAGGGATCAGAAAGGATGCAACTAGGAATCCATGACAGATTACTCTCACATTTAGGCGGTTGACATGCACTTAGATGTTTAGATGTCTCTTTATATATGTTGATGTAGTTATAGATGCTTTATATGCATCGTATATGTATAAAAAAAAAATACTTTTTTTTTGGAGGTATAGAAATGTGTCAAAGATTTTTTTTTTTATAATACCTCGTATATATTTTGAGCTTGGTACGGATTTTTCAAGTGCAGATTCAAATCAACTATGCTTTTCTGTCATGTCTGTTTTGGATTTTTTTTTTTACCGGTATTTTAAATTTTATATTGCGCTCGAATTATACGACTCAAGGCGTCGAAATTTTTACGATTACACGGATAGGTCAAATGATAGGTAAACGAAGAAATAAATCCCCTTCTCTCTCTCTTTTTTTATGCTATCTACCTCAATTTTTATTCCTTAACAACTTTACATCAACTTAAAAATTAAACTTTTTGACTGCAAATTTTAACCTTGATGCTTTGCTGCCCCAAGAAAAGATGAGATCTTGTCTAGTCGCCGGATTTAAATTTTTCTCGCAGTAAATTAATTTGAAATTCATGCATAACTGAAAATAACGTATAAACAGGATTAGAATAGGGGTTTTTGTAGAGTTATTTACGCTAAACAAGACATTAACTTTATTATTTTAAAAATGTAATTTTCAAACTTATTGGTTGCTATGCAAATTTAGTTAGAATTAATTAAAATCAAATTTACGCCGTCTTTTTATTGGCTTTCAATTTGAAATCCCCAGCAAATAGTATACAGTAGGCCTATAAGTGCATATATGGTTCATGAGCAAATTAATCATACGCGACATTTGCAATTGTCAGCGTAAACGAAGAATTACCATTTATTAATAATTAGTTTGTTTTTAAAACTATTATAATTAGTGGCAACGAAAATTTTAATCTCTAAATCAAAATTCTTGAAAAAAATATTTAAAAAATAAATTTTTGTTTGTTTGTGAAGTTAATTGAAATGCATATTTTATTTATTATAGTTGTTAGTAAAAACATTTAGAGTAGGTTTTTTTTTTTAATAGATAAAATTTATTACCGAAAAATTCAAGTGATCGTAGAAATAGACAAGTTGGTGATAGATGTTGTCATTGATTTACTTTAGAAGCCGTTTTAGGAACAAGACATAAATCAAAATTAAGCATCGGTTTGTTAGTTTCCACTATCGGTTTAAACTTGCGATGAGACTACATGGACAAGCAATTGCTTTTAAAATTTAAATTAGACTTTTTTCGTTTCTCTTTTTTTTTCTCTCTTCTTGTCTTGACATGTAACGATTATCACGATTTAAATTAATCAACACAATTTATGCACTAATAGAGAACTGGAATTTATTTATTTTTTTCTCTCTCTTTGCTTTCGAAAATAAAAATATTTTAGTTTGACACAGCTTTTAGAATCTGTTCTATCGGTTTAAAATTTAAATTTGAAATTTAAAAAAGAAAGTTAAATGCGAAGAATAATTGAATGTACGGTAATAAGATTTTCATGTAAATATAATCTGTTGTGGCGATAAATCGTTATTTTTATTGTGCGTTTATCCGTCAACCCATTAAACCAACCTCGATTAATTTAACCCAATGCACAGTAGAGAAGAGTAATATTCCATTCAATTTTTGACACAATAGCAAATGGCGCAATTTATTTTATTATCTTGGAAAGTTTCAATTTTGGCACAAAAATAAATGGTATTTTAGAGAAAGTTTACAAATTAATACAAGGGCTTGATTATAGGCGCTGCAAATGGAACTTTAAACTTACAAATAAAGTGACCGAAAATTCTGGTGTTTCCGACTTCAATTGATTCCTTAACGCAATTCTAAAATAAATAATGAAAACGAAAAATAAGAAGGGGGAGAAAAAAAATGTAGAAAGAAATACGAGAAGAAATAAGTAGTTAGGAATTTAGATATATCGGACCAACACAACGCAAGAAAACACAAAAGAAGAGAAAGTTAAGAAACTCATTTCTTATAATTAGAGTCGCTGTTTCGGAGGGGGGGAGGGGGGGAGGGGAAAGAGTAAAATTTATGAGGTATAAGATACGATTCGTATGTATTTACAAAAATTAAAACCGGTTCACAGGTTGTATTCAATTTGCTTATATGGTGATGGTGGAGCTTATAGAGAAAGGTTAAATGCTATTTGGAGGAGAAAATGATTTACAAAATAAGCGAACATTATATTTACGCAAAAATTTGAGGTTTTAGGCACAGCAAGTTTAAAAAATTAAATTTACTGGTATTAATAACTGTGATCTACTAAAATTTCTTTTTTTTTTTACATACCGGTATTTAATTTTTATTATAATTAGACATTAAGAAATGTTTGAAAACAGATTATTATTGATTTTTGGTTATACGAGTATTTATGCATTGTTAAATATAACTTATTAACCTGAAATGGCGGTAATGCCTATTATTATGTTTTAGCATTTAGTTATATTTATCGATATCTAGTCTTGATTTTAAAGTAATTTGTGGCTAGAATAGGGTATAATTAGTTTTCTATTTGGTGTAAGGCGTTAGTTTCAATTTTTACGAATAGCTTTTGATATTTTAGGAGAGAGCTATGTTTACGTGGCATCGGTATTTGTTTATTTCTAAAAAAGAGGGCTTAATTTGGCAGGTTAAATGTTTACTGAGTTTAATGTTTTTACACTATTAGTATTTCGTAGTTTTTAATAAACGGTTACGTAGTCAAAAATGGGACATTTTAATTTTACAAAACAGCTTAAAATACGTTTTTAAGAAGTAATGCAAGTCTACGTAATATCAGGCATACGTTATTAATAGTCCTTGGAATTTGTTATTGGAATTTAGAAAGACCAAAGTTGGTTTTTAAACTTTTACAAATGCTCGACTGATTTTAATTTGCGTTGAATCAACTGGAAAATACATTATTTGCAATTCAAATAGTAAAATGTAGTTGATAGTTGTAAGAATTTGTTTATTTAGTTTTGTTGCATTTTAAACACTGAAAAATGAAGTTAGTATCGCTCTTTATCTTGTACTACACATTTAAACTCATCGTAGAATGTTAGACGTCATTTATCAGAGATGAGAAATTTATTTACATGGAAAAAATAAAGCGGCGAGTAATATACATTCATTTCTTATCTTCGTTTGCAATTTTTTTGTTATTATTACATGTAGGCTATCTGTATTTACATATTCGGTTCTCAAATTATAACAAATAGTAAAAAATTACTTAAACTAGATGTTTTAATTTTAATATTTGTATGTTTACAGACGCAGCATTACATCTTTGTGGTTCAAGCTCAAGACAGTGGCCAACCCCGTCTCTCATCAACGGTTTCGGTTTACATCAACGTTTTAGATTTAAATGACAACGCTCCACTTTTTGATCCTATGAGCTACAGCGATGAAGTATTTGAAAACGTCACCGCTTACACAAATATTATCAAAGTTAGCGCCACTGATCAAGACTCAGGTAAGCGATTTTTAAAATTATTAAACTTTAATGAATTGCATTTATTACAATGCTCCGGATAGACAATCGTAAGTTACTGATGCATCGAACTTATAGTCGCACTACATACCTAAAAAAAATCACCCAGCAGTGTTTGCTAATACACAGTTATTTTTTTAATGGAATAGGCTGAGCGGTTAAAGTATTAAGTACTAGTATGTACTAGATTAGTATTAAATACATAATTATTGTAAAGCAGAATTTGTAATTTTGCGCTTCTAGCTAATCTGTAATACGATTTAATCACTGTTGTTCAGTCAGTTAAACTCACAATAACATTTATATTGTATGTTGATTTTGTTATTTAATTACATACAATGGATATAATTATTATGTAGATATTTTATTTAAACACTACACCTATGGTGAGTGGTTAAGGGGTGTAACCTGTCTTTTTTGATGTTACCACTCTAGATGTTTTACGGACGAACTCACATTAGCGCTTTCAACCAGCAATCACTTTAGCAGTTTTTATTTAAGTTAGATACACCTATTTATTTATTATTATAAATATTTGATTACAGAGTTATAACAATTATTTTTTATTTACAAACACAATTTTAGCAAAAGGAGAAATGACATCGATATATTTTTACATTGAACGTAAACTCCATAAAATTTTCAAAAATGTAATAACTCATTGAGAAATTTAAAGTCTCATTGACATTCTGAAAACTACATAAAAAAGAAAAATACTCAACATTCCTTAAATCAGTTTTGAAGAAAGAAATAACATTTAATTTTTATTTAAAATCCCTTATACTGTTGAAAAGGATTAAGCTGATCAGACCGAAAACTAGTTCTTAACGAATTTTTGAACATACATTTATTCAGGTTTGGTTAACTTGAGGGTCAGAGCTATAAACGTTGACTGACAATTTTAATTCGAATTAAGACAATGAAATACCATATAAAAAAAAAAAATTCTCAACTAGCATTTTACATATAAGAAAAAATTGATAGTTTATACATAAACATGTGCATTTATGCGTGTAATAGTACGATTTGTATGTTGTACAATCATATAAGCCGCGCTTGAGAATATATACGCTGCATTTCAGTTGTAAACCTATTTACTTTTTTACCCCCTGGTTACACCTTAATAGATGGTGATCGTAACTTTTTTGCCTGTCGACTATGACCTCTCATCGATGACCTTTTCTACATTATACATACATATGTTTTTTCTCAATTCACCCAATGGGAGTCTGGTGGGTAAGGCTATAATTTCGGGAGTCTGATTTGTTGCTTCGATGAAGATTTTCGGCCTTAGTAGACTGGATTAAGATTGGGTGGGGCGTCATCAAAGGGTTATTGTGCCTTTTTTTGTCTTAAATTCCCGTACGCGTGCATGCAAATTTGTTAACATTATATCTCTTTGTTCGAACACGTACACGTGCATTACATTGAGCGGTTGTGCAATGGTTCTCCAACGCTCCATTTTCTCTCCCAAACTCATTCCATTGAAATGAAAAGCCGCAAAAACGTTTACAATAATAATAATAAAAATTTTTTCTTTAAGGGTTCTTTTTCTTTTTTAAAATGAGAGATTTCATCCTCTTTTTTTTAAGTGCCGAGCCGGAATAAGACCGCGTATTATATTTTGGTTTTACGAGAATATGCTAATGAGATGTTTGGAATAGTGGTACTTGTAACTGAGAATATGTTAGCGACCTCCGCTTATCCAAACGCGCATCACAATTACTTTTTTTTTGTTGATTGGCTGGTGTTGTTTAGTTAACAGAGGTTGCGGTAGATCATTTTAAGTGTTAACTATATTGGTTGATGAGTTTGAAGAGAGAGAGAGAGAGTGTGTGCAGCGGTCAGCGTCAACACTCCTATTTATCTTGTAGCCTATTTAGTCATTAATTAGTGTCTCTACTCATTTTGACTGCTGTAACAAAAATACTTGCTGTAACTAATATTTTAATTATTTACATACATATGTACTGTATTTTAATAACTAGTTGATGTACGGAAGCTGGTTAACAGATAGTTGACGTAAGATGACACGTGACGAATTAATTTTTATTAAGTGAACAATTGCAGTATTAGAAATATTGTACAGGGTACCATATTATCATTGCGTCTCAGGGAGTCTGAAAAAGCTACATTTATTTACTTTATTTAATTATAATACATTCAGTAAATATAATGAAACATAGATGTATACAAAGCAAAATAGGTTTGTCCTATTTATTTTATCGAAAAAATTGTTTAAAATTACTTATTACCGGTGTACGTGCATGACAAATGAAAGTTAATTTTTTTTGGCGAATTTCACTGAAAAAATTATTGTTAAAAACTGAAAAGGTTCAAATCTGTTGTTTTGAGTACAGTATAACCACAGTATGTTAAAATTATAAAAGATTAAAAACATTTAGAACAAATTAATAAAACAACTTGTTTCATGGACCTAACGCTACCAGTAGTATGAATTTAAGCCAATTCACATTATAACATTTGATTATAAGGAATATAGCCCTCATAGATTGAAAACATAGATTTTATTATACAGTATTTATATTTTAAGTTTCATTGTATTTCTATAATTACGTATTTTTTCTATGTTGAATTATGGTGTATTATTTATATAAATTATAATATTTTTTTAATAACTTATTTTTTAGGAAAAAATGGTGATATTTCCTACAGTATCGTAGATGGCAATGATAGCGGTTGTTTTGATATTTCTGAAAATGGCACAATTTATACCGTGAAACCATTGGATCGCGAAGTTCAATCGTTCTACAACCTATACGTGATGGCTCGCGACAAAGCGGAAGCCCCGCAGAAGCACTTGTCCAGCACTATTCAAGTAACCATTATTTTAAAAGATGTCAACGATAACGCGCCAAAATTTGTTACTCCTAACGAAACGTCCATTATGGAAAATATTCCATTTAACACGGTGGTGATGGCAGTTAAAGCGGTAGATAGCGATGAAGGTCGTAACAGTTACGTGGAATATAGTTTGGCCCCCTCACCCGATTCAAAATTTACCATCGGTCCTGTTGACGGTTTGTTAAGAGTGAACGGTAGATTAGATCGCGAAACGGCTTCTAGTTATTTATTACGCGTTACTGCCAAAGACAGAGGTTTCCCTACCATGTCTACGACTACAAACATACGAGTGATCATCTTAGACGAGAATGATAACGGACCCATCTTCGATCCAGTCAATTATTCGGCAACCATCGCCGAGAACGCTAGCACCGGTTCCAGCGTTTTGCAAGTTTCAGCTACGGATCAAGATGAAGGTCTGAACGCACGGTTACGCTATTCCATCGTGGCCGGGGATAAAAATCACGATTTTATTATCTCCGAAGATTCAGGTATCGTTCGAGTTGCCAACGATCTCGATTACGAAACCAAAAGTTCGTACACATTAACCGTGCAAGTGGAAGATAGCGGGATTGACGTGCGTTACGATTCCGTGACGGTTATGATCACAATTACTGATACTAATGATAATCCACCCGTTTTTATTAATTCACCCTACATCGTGCATATTATGGAAAATATCGCGTCACCCCCACCCGCTATAGTCACTACCGTCACCGCTTGGGATTACGATACTCCACCCAATGGGCAAGTTCGATATTTCTTAAAAGATGGAGATCACGGCCTATTTCAAATCAACGGAGTGACGGGGGAAATAACCGTGCAGAGAAAGTTGGATAGAGAAACTACAGATCGGTACCAACTAATCATCATCGCCATGGATTCAGGTAAACTTAAAAATATATATTTTTTTTAATTTTATTTTTAATACCGTACAGTAATCAAACGGCGTTTTAATAACAGTATTAGACGTAAATTATCGCAACTATTAGTAGGTTAGCGCAACAAACGAGTAAATTTATTATTTTGAAGTTTGTTTATTTTCAACTTTTTTTTTTTTTTTTTAAAAAAAAAAGTTTTTTTCAAAACAAATTTTTTTTACTAAAAACTGCTATTAGTGATTTTTAATTAATAGATGGAGTCTGAAACGCAGGTATTTTACTAAGAGTTTCTGGAAACGGTGAATGGGATGGGTAGGCCGGCCAGCTTTTGATTTAAGGCATTACGGCACTTTTGACATAAATTTTAATCTGAGCCAAAATAATGTAATAGACTCTAGCTTTATGCGCTGTCTTAGGTAACTACAATTTTTTTTTTTTTCGTTATTAACCTACTCGCCAATATTTTCAAGACAGATTTTCCCTCTTCTTCATTTTTAGTTCTTGACGTGTGTTTAATTTATGGACATATTTATATGGGGGTCTGTTCATTGTGATGAGAAGACTGAAGCCCATGCAGAGGCGAATATTTGGGGGGGAAAAAAGTAAAATAGATGGAGGTAGAAGTTGAGAAAGGGAGTAAGATATGATTTAGGTGACAGCATTTAATTGGAGCATAGTAAAAATTGGTTAACTAATAGCTATTCGTTATTACCTTCATGCAGGTTTTTTTTCCTTTCTTTTTTTTATTGTCGTATAGAAAAGCGCGTTATTTATTTATTTTTTGTTTTTTTTTTAGTTAATTCTTAAAACTAATTTTACAAAAACGACAACAAGTAATATATCGAACGTGAGGTGATGGCGTATTCTATGAATTTTGAGAAGGGCTTTCTTTTTTTTTTTTTTTTTTTTAATTTTTTATACGTGATATTTACCAAAACAGATATAAATATCGGTTGGCAGCTCCAAACTTACGGTAATCATATTCAGCATCGTTCACGTTAATGCGAATCGAAACGCAGAATTTCCATCAATAAATCGAGATATAAGTCAGTTTTGAGCGGAGAATTTATGCGTTTCGAAAGAGACAACGTTTCGCAGCGGTATTTTTTTTGTTGTTTTTTGTTTATGAAGTTTACAAGGGCATCGTGTTTATAAAACTGAACAAATTAGCAAGTCTATTGTTTGTTGTTACTCTTAAAACCGTAGTTGATGAACGTTGGAAAAGTCATAAGTAAAAAATGTAAGGTGAAAAGGGAGTTTTGACCAAAGAAGAATGCCAAAAGCTCGCTTTCGCCGATTCGAAAGAATGAAGGGATAGAAAACATTTTTTTTTTTTTTTTTTAAAGTTATGGGGCTTCTACGAAGGATTTTTATGACCTTATCTTACTAACTTAAGTCTCACTCCTCCCTTAATTCCTTTCAAAAAAAATTTTTTTTTGAAAGGGAAGAAAGCTACCTTGGATTATCGTATTTTTTTACAGTGGGCGTTATGATGACTTTTATTTCGATTATCGAATCCTACAGGCGCCTACAAAAAATTACAGATTTTGATTTACGTGTCGGATGTTAAGATAGGCATTTTTCATTTAAATTAAAAGTTTATCTTTGTTGATTTTTAAAAATATTATTTTTATTTGAATTTTTTCCCCTCCAAAAAACTTTTTTTTAAAAAGTTTTTTCTGAATCATCAATAAATTATTGTATTTAAAATGTTTTTAGTTTGTATTATGTTAACAAACTACAGTGTACTAACTTAATGGCGAGCTAGCGGTTAGGTTTTTTGCCTGGTCTTCGTAATGCTTATGAGGTCATACTCATCAGAATTATAGGATAAGAAATTCATGATTGTATTTTTTTAATAAAAATGCTTACTTATTACGTCATTACAGATTTAGGAATAATTAATTCACTTTTTTTAGCTGTTTATAATTATGCATAAAAATTCAAACTCTCAAGACAGAAGAAGAAAGCTTAACCGCAAACTCTCTATTATTAATTTGTTTTTTTATTACAGTATATTGAGTTAAAATGTTAAGCATATAAAATTTAATGTTTATAGAAGAAGTAATTTAATTGCTAATTTATGTTTCCTTTTTATTTATCTTGAGCAAAAACAATTAGGAACGTTATAGTTTTATTTTTATCGGATAATTAGGTTTACCAGTTTGTTTAAGTCTAAAAACTCATTATTGGTTTTAGTTTTTTTTTTCTAATACAGGTTTGTAATTACATTGCTACTAAATACAAAATTCTTTGAGTGATATTGAAGATTCGTATTACTTGCTTTTGGTAAAAGCACTTATCATCGCTCTACTTCCGTATCGCGCTTTTAATTGATTTATTTTTTTTTTTATTATTACGTGGCGCTTAAAATGTTTAATTAACAATTAATAGAATTGATATTTTATGGCAGTTTAAACTTTTAGCTAGTCGTAAAAATGTAGTTTATTTCTTTCGGATACATTCACAAACATGAGTCGTATAGTGAAAATGGACAACAGAAGTTCAGTTCGGGAAAATATTTCGATTCCATTAATATAGCTCTTTATCGTTTATCGATTATTTTATTGCGCGTTATAATAGCCGGAAAAACGAAATTAACTCGGAAGATGGTTGAAAGGTGGTGGGCCATACTTGTATACATCGGCTATTAAAACGAATTAATTCATTTTTCTTGGGAAAGTAGGATCTTAATGCCATTAATGGCTTTGTCCGCGATACACGTACATTTAACTTGTTCATTTTGTGTTCTTCCTCGGAGACTATCAAATAGCGAGAACGATAGCATACGGTAATTAATAAATTCTGGGAAATTTGGTTCGCCTTAAGAACCGCGACCAATCAATCGAAAAGCAATAAAATTTAAAAGGCACAAATAGACATTTTAAAATGCTAATGATATAAGGGTACAGGCAGGCAAATCTCCCGAGTCATCACGACTGCTTAATTAGTTGGTGGCCATTTTTTCGGCGATATAATATAAATGGAGGTATTTTAACGAGCATCTTCGAGTTGTGATTTATCGCACGTTAACTTTTATGAGAATATTGCAGCCTATACAAGTTGAACGGTTGAATGCGTTGGAGGTGTAATCCCTGTTCTGTCCCCCCTCCTATTGGATCATCACGTGTATAAAATTTGAAAAGATAATTAAACCATAAAACAATTTGCAGAAAGTGAGATGTGAAAAGCAGGTAAGACTTAGGCGAATAGAGAAGGCAGAGAGGAAACAAAGCATATAAAAAAAAAAGAGAATTATGAGCTATGGGACTGGTGCAGCTAGTTTTTGCATTTGAAAGCAGGTGTGTGTGGTTCATGCGGTGTGTACGCCTTTAGGAACTATTTTTTTGTTGGGTCTCAATTTTTATTGGATTTAATGCGCCGTGTAAAATTAAAAGAATCAACTTTTCAAAATTAATTTATGGCAGATATACAAGCATAGTATTAATATTGAATATAAATTTTAATATCAGACTACTTTTATCATTTCCTAGAAAGAAAAAAAAAAAATGAAAGGAACAGAATTATTATGTTATCGATGCACATTATAATAATTGAAAATTAGGAAATTTTCTGTACCGGATACCGTTCAGAATTTTTGATTGGGCTTCTTGGATTTTCTAATGAGCTTCAGCATTAGGCTTACGTGATGGTTTAAAAAGGATTACAATATTTCGGTTTTGTCATATATACTGTCATTTGTCCCTCGCATAAATTGATTATTCACTTTTTCCCTTCTCTCTTGTCCCTAGAAGATTGCACATGCTTTCCGCACCTATTTCAGCATTTGTATGAGATTTTTAGCGGATTTAGTACTAGCTATTGTTGACGGATTAGCGCACTGTAAAGAGAGGTGCCCTTGCTCGCCAAATTCCATCGCAGTACTAAACATTTCATTCGTCGTCGCGCATCGATACAATTCACGAATTTTCTATTTTGACGCAATTGTAACGTGGTAACTTGCTAATCTCTTTTCCCTTCCGATACTTTGTATTTGTTTGGACACCGTATTCGGCGGCCCTCCGCGCACTTGCAAGCGCCTCAGAACGCGCTAAGCCATCTCTTTTTTGCTTTTTCACACTTTTAACATCACAGTCTTCGCTTACTCACTAAATACGCTCAAAAAAGGAATAATGGGGATACAGTATTTATTTACAAGAAAAGACCGAACTTTTTCTTCGAGTCATTGGGAAGCGTTTTTTTCTTGTCTCTCTTGTTCTTCTTTTTCGAAAAACGTCTCAAATAGGGTTTTTGGGGGTTCTATTCAGAATGTCGAACTAAATGTCAATATGATTAATGAAGCTATGTGTGTGCTACCTTCAAATCCCATTTCGGGATAATCACGTACACGAGCAACATGTAAGAACGTGCATCGTTTCCCATTCTCTTTCCCGAACAATTTTTTTCTTCTTTTAAAGAAAACAAAAAAAAAAAAAACATGTAAAATTTTTTCGTATTGCAGACTGAATATGAAAGTATGAATGGATGATTAGTTGTTCAGGATTTAAGTTTGGGCGATTATCCAACTAATAATAATTATTATTAAGCTTAGTTACCAGTTAAAGCCACCAGGTGTAAACACTTGGAAAAAAGAAGAAAAAAACAAACTAGCCTTACCAAACAATAACTCGCCCTACCTGCACCAAATCTTTACAAAACTTAAGCTTTTGGTTTGGGGAAATTGGATTTTTGAAATGTTTTGAATTCCTGCACCAGCCGCGGACAACTGAACTCGTATGAAGTTACTTACAAAAGGAATTGGAATCGTAGACCTAGATTTCTTAATTGAACTAACACAATTAGCGGAGCTATATTTTCAATATATATGCTATACATTATGTTTTTAAATATTGTTTAATGAGTTTAAAAATTTTTTTTAGAAGGATACTTTTTTAGCGTTACATTTTTTTTCTACTTCTCCCGCTTTAGTACGGGTGGCTCATCAAGCAAACTCCCTCGTGAATTTATCTCGGGGAAGGGAAGAAAAAAAAAGGAAATTTCTTTTTTTTTTCTTTTCGTAAAACCTTCTTTATGTTTAAAAGGTTCTTCTGAAAATATTCAGCATCCTTTTTTTTTACTGATAGAAATCGTGATGGGCCTCCCACCGTTTGATAAAATAAACCCTCATTTCTACAAGTCTCATTTTGTTTTGTGCGCGTGTTTTTACTCCCATCTTTTAACTTTTCTCCTCCTATATGTATAATATTCTTTTTATCTGCTCTCTCCATCCCTTTCCACCCCCTCCTCGAGGAACCACCTTTATATGCAACCACAGCTTTTTTACCTGTGCGCATGAACCTCATGACTTATTACCCTGCTATAGCCTAGCAGTAAAATTCGAGTTGTGGGCCACACGTAGACTTTTAATTTCCAACCAACCACGACACTCACGTCTGGAGGAATTTATTCATTATCATCTTTTGTCGTCTCTTTTACGCTTTCACATTTTTGTATTATTAATTAAGAAATTTTTGTTGAAGGAAAAAAAAAAAAATGTACAATTCGATTTCGATGCGAAACTCTACGTGATGAAAACGAATCTTATCGAGTGTTGCGAATTTGATAGAGAACGTTGCGCAAACGTATGCGAGTTAAATGTTAGCTAATTCAACATGTGCTATTTTTATGTTGAAAGAAAAAAAAAAAAAATAGAAGAATGGCTTTTTCAAGTTTTAAGATTTGTCGAGTTCGGGAGTCGATCAAATTCACATCTTCGACGTATCGCAACGATGGTTTTGTAAAATAGAAATTTAATGATTCGTGAATGTCCAGTAAATTTATGGGCGGATATGCAGCGTATTTTAAGTAAAACTTGTGACGCATGTTAAAACTTTTTTTGTTAGCGCACTGGGAAGATGTTCGGACAGGCAGCGGGACGGAAGGAACGAAAGAGATTGAACAAAAAAATACGCGGCAAACGTCGAGAAATGTTTCTTTAAGATTTATATTTTTTTTTAAAGGAGAAATGAGGGTTATTGTGATTTGTTCCCTTTTCTGCTCACCTGTCTGGTCGGAAAACTACAAAAGAACATACCTGCTGCATTGATCGAATAGGGAGAATAAAATTTTTGTAAAAGAAAAAGTTCGAGAAAGAAAAACCACCCCGCATGTTGTGTTTCTGAAGATTTCGAATTAGATTTGGAAAGCGGTGGTGAGTCGATTATAAAAAAAAAAAAAGAAAAAAAACTTTTCAGCAATGAATTTGAATGGAGAAGAGAAAAAAAAAATTAATTTGGAACCGTGAACTTACTTTAATTGCAAACTTCTGCATATGGTATGGTTTTAATTGCGTTATGCAACCATTACATAACCTTTCTATAGGTTATATTACCTATAGTTATCCAAAATTAGACATTATTAAATTACCGGTATTTAAAAAAATTTAAATTTAGAATTACGAATAACTTGCATTTGCAAACTATTTTTTTTTTTTGAATATTGTGATTTTTTTTTATTAAAGAATTGTTTTGCATTAAGATAAATATCCGAAATTTCATAGTGACCAGGTTTGCTGTTTATCTTCTAATTTTTGAATTAATGTTTAAATTAACAAACATAGTTTTAATTTCGGCTAAAAAAGACAAGTTCTCAAGAGATTATTAAATAATTTTTATAGACCTTTATTTAGCTATAAGTTTTGTATTTCACTTAAGTGCACGCAGTAAGAAAAAATTCTTACTCCTCAAAATTTGAATGAAAATTGTAACGTGAGATTATAATTTCGTCGTTAATATTGCGTGGCAAGCAACGTTTTTTACTCAATCGATGGTTAGTTAGGCAGGGGAAATTTAGTTTTCATCAGCGATTAGTCATTGTTATCGGCTCCCGATTGCTGGCGTGACTTTCGTGATGAAGCTGTAAAGGCAACGTTGAATAGAATAATTGTTTGTAGGAGGGGGATTGGGCGGTATTAAAAAAAAAGTGAGGGAAGAGGGGGGGGGGACGTAAGAATGAATGCCAATGAAAAAGATTATGATAACTGATCCTCACTCCTCGCCCTTACTGCGCCACAACTTGTACTTGTGTATAGAGATTGTATTTGGCATTGTATAACGTTAGATCTAACATGAAAGAGATTTTCGCTCGAAATTGATATAAGGGTACGCTCGATTTTGATTTTCAGATGTTTGATTTATTCTTTCAACTAACCTCCTCATGCTTCAATTCTGTTCTTTAACTTTTTTTTTTTTGTACTTATTCATGCACTTCGACCTCTCGATGTTTCTAAAGGTTTATTTTTAAGATAAGGGATTTATTTTTTCATAGAGATAGGTAAAAAAAAATAAGTTTGGAGGGTACGATTTTCGGTTCCCATCTGTTGTGTAGAATGTGTGGATAGCGAAATTTTTATCAAGCGTGGAATATTTCGTTTGACATGTTTATTTTGCATTTCATACTGATGAATAATTTGCTTCTCTATAGAGTTTTATTTTTGAGAGAAAAAAAAAAAAAAAAAACTTGTCAAATATTTTTATTCTGAATTTGCTTTTTCTTATAAAGACTATGTTTGTAAATTGACATTTTTTACTTGGTATTTTGGAAGGCGTGGAATGGATTGGTTATGGTACCTCTTTCGGTCATGTCGAGATTTGAGAAATGGAACTGTGAGGTTCCTTCATTTTATTTTTTTTTTTCCTGTTAGCTTGTTTTGTTCTATTTGAAGAATTCAGACGATTCCAGCTGTTAGTTAATTACCGCCCAGTTGGCTTTAAAAACAGTTTAGCTTGAATTATTTGTGAATATACAGCTGCGAATATACATCGCTTGACTTTTTCATCTCTGATGAAATTTTTAACATATTCGACAAGGTAAATAAACGATTTAGGGATTTCACACTCATTTGTAGTACGCATCAATCAGCAAAAAAATAAAATTAGCTAAAAAGTTATTTTTCTTTTTCCCTAAATGTATACAATAACGTATAATTACACGCATTTGGTTATACTGAAGCGTAGTGTATATTTTTCTTGTCGGACTTGAATTTTTTTTTTGAGTTTCTTAATACATGTAGTCGAATTATACATTGTGCAGTAGATCACATCTGTGCAATAGTAAAGCGCTCAAACTTTAAAGGGAGAGAGAGAAAAACAACAGAATAGATGTATCTTTATAAAAACAAGCGGGATGAAAAAAATTACTGTTTTAAAACTTTTTTTAAGGAGAATTTTTCTGAATATTATTTTGTGACGGAGGTAAAATAAATATTTGTGCGAATCATCTTTGAGTAACTTATTTAATACAGCAAGTGAACAAAACAGTATTAATTTAAAACGCAGGTGGATTTTGTTTTTACAATTGCTTCCAATTTATAATGACAGTGTATTGCTCTTCAACCGATTTATTAATTTTGCATGTAATCGTAATTGAAAAGTAGTTATTGATTTATTTTCTAATGAGTTTTTACAACTTAAAATACCGGTAACTTTATATTACATAATATATTTTGGCACGCATAAAAATTGTATACCGGTATCTCGTATATCACAGGGTGGGCTACGTCATATTACAAGTAGGCTATCGCACCATGCTTAATTTAATTATTTTTGACATTTAATTATTGTAATTAATCGTGTCAATAATAATGGCGTCAATACGGTAGTTCTTAAGGATTAATATTATTTTGAAGGAATCATAAAATTAATGTAAATTTTATTGATGTTGGTTTTTAGACAAAAATCAAACGAATAAGCGAAGAATGTAGCCGTATCAATACTTTCCGGTATCAACTTTTATTTAAATTTAAAAATAAATTAATGTCAACGTTCTTTGAAGCAGCTTACTTGCCCGAATCTCATCTGCCCGAAACACACTTTTCCGGACCATGTTTGTCTGCTTGGCTTACTTGCCTGAAACACACTTGCTCGAATCGTAGGCTACTCATCATAAAATTTACTCTTTATGATTTAAATTCTATTTTACGGAGATTCGGGCAAGTAAATTAATCGGGAAATGTGGTTTGAACAAACATGCTAGTACAGGCTGGATGCCAGCGTCGGCGCCAATTGAAGAAAATCAATACTATTGTTAAATACTTGAACAGCAGCGCATGTTTAATTTACTATTGAAATTTACCGGAAAGAATACAGTATACTGTCACAGTATTAAATAATTTCAAGTTTTTTTTTTTTAATTCAACACTACCGCAAATCTACAGGATTGTTTTTAATAAATGAAAACACTGAGCGCTCAAAACATTGTAGTTACATGTAATGTTGTTGACTAAAAATTTACATTTTATTTGTTTAAAAAATAATAGTTGAACAGAACAGAAAGAAATTTTTGTACTACTTTGACCCTTTAAAAAGTTTGTTAAAAGTAAAGACACGTGTTTTGTTTTTTAATTGAAGTGAATTATTTTTTTTTTTGTTATTGGGTAAATGTTTGCAGCATCTGTAAATTCTATACCATGTTGAGTTATTTATTACTACAATTGTTATTATTATCAACAGTTGAATTTTGACATCACCTTATAGGGTATAGTGGGTTGCACGATTCAAGTATGACAACAAAATTTTAATTAAGTTGCATTTAAATTAATTTTTAGCGCGTTTATTACTCGCGATTACATTAAAATAATCTCCAATAAACTAGTTATTGAATTATGTCTGTTAAAATTGATGTCAAATGCGCTACTGTGAGTCATTGAAAGTGACATGAAAATCGAAATTGATGTCAACACGTTTCTTTCTTCTTCTAAAAAGTTGGCCGGTTTTTAACCTATCGATTAAATAATTGCCATTCATGTATTTGCCTCCAAAAAAAATTACAGTAATCCAACTTTTTTTTAATAATGCTAACTTTTCGATTTTAGGCACCCCACGTTTGACCGGAACTGGCACTGTTCAAGTTTTAGTAGACGATGTCAACGACAATCGACCAGTTTTTCAAAGTCCAGAATATGTTGTCAAAGTAAAAGAAAATATATTGACCAATACTTCTATCTTTTCTGTTGCGGCTATTGATATAGATGAGAGACAAAATGCTGTTGTTAGGTAATTATATTTCTTTTTATAAAGTTTTTTTATTTTTAAAACATAATTATCTTAATTATTGACCGGCTTTATGTTAATGATTTGTTTTGTTTTTTTACAAAAAAAAAAAAAAAATCTATAATGATTTGTGTAACTTGTCAGGTATTCGTTGTCTGGTAAAGGAGAAGAAAAGTTCAAGGTTGATTCTAAGTCTGGCGAAATTTTTGTTCGTTCAGCGTTAGACAGGGAACAACAGTCTGAATACGAATTAACTATCACCGCTGTAGATATGGGAATAACTACAACCCTGAATTCATCAGCTAAGCTGATGATCAAAGTCGAAGACGAAAATGATAATGTTCCAAAATTTGAACATACTAAATTCTCCGTCTATATTCCCGACTCTATCGCATCAGGTAAATTATTTTCTTTTAAAAAATTTTAAATTAAAAAAAAAAAAGTTTATGCTTATTTAATCATTTCTTTTTTTAAAGGACAATTCGTGTTTGGAGCTACAGCTTTGGACTCGGATTATGGAGTGAACAGTAAACTCGTTTACGAACTTTTGGGGTCTGATGCTCAAAGTTTCACATTGAATAAAGAGACCGGAGTAGTTAAAAATAGCGGAATTAAAACGAAAACTGGCTCGAAATCATACAGTTTTGATGTCAAAGTTTCGGACGACGGACAACCATCTTTATCATCAAAGACCACAGTTGAAGTAAACGTTCTACCTAGTCGCGATTTTCCCGTATTTGATAAAATAGCCACGCAGAGTCAAGCTTTTAAGTTATTAGAATCTGAAGCACGAGGAAAAGTAGTTACTACTGTATTAGCTACTTCTCCCAAATCTGGTTCAGCGTCTCAAATCCGTTACAGCGTAGCCGGTGGGAACGTTGGAGATACATTTGCAGTGGACCCAACTTCCGGTCGAGTTACTGTGAGCGGCGTTTTAGATTTTGAAGTAACTTCACACTTTGAATTGTGGATTCAGGCGTCGGATAATGATACGCCTCCTATGAGAAGTGTTATGGCAATTAATATCAGCGTTATCGATGCCAACGACAATCGACCTGTATTTGAGAAATCATTTTACAACGCAACTATACAAGAAGAAGAACTACCTCCTCAAACTGTGGTCATTGTCAAAGCGACGGACGCTGACAGCGATAAGAACGGCCGTTTCTTGTATCACATTAGACGTCAGACTCCATCTAGAGGAAATAATTTTGGAATTGACTCAAAAACTGGAAGAATATTTACCAATTCTAAATTAGATAGAGAAACGGTTAGTACTTACACTTTAATCGTTGAAGCCATTGATCAAGGAACTAACCCTAACACTGGTGTCGCAACTGTTGTCGTCAATGTAATGGATAAAAATGATAACCCGCCTCGATTTACCCGCCTATTCAGCGCTAATGTAACTGAAAATGCTGAAATCGGATCGTTTGTTATTCAAGTGACTTCTTCAGATCGAGACATCGGAGCCAACGCCAACGCCTCGTATAGCTTTACAGAGAATCCAGGAGGAAGATTTAAGATTGACCCTGTGGGTGGAAATGTAACCGTTGCCGCTCCAATCGATCGCGAACTTCAAGACGAATACATATTAAAAGTGTCAGCGTTGGATGGCTCATGGAGAGCAGAAACTCCTTTAACAATTACTGTTCAGGATGTCAATGACAATGCGCCTGAATTTGAAAAAGATATCTACGAATTTCAGTTTCCTGAGTTGCAAAGAAATATCGCCTTTGTTGGAAAAGTTGTGGCTGTGGATAAAGATAAACAAGGACCAAATGCTTACATTTCTTACGCTCTTAAACAATCATCTGATTTATTTGATATTGATCCTTCAAGTGGAGAAATTTATAGTAAACATAGTTTAACATATAAACATACTCGTCGAGGTTCATCACCAGAAAATCGTCATCTGCTAACAGTCATTGCTAAAGATCATGGCAAACCTCCGCTGGCTAGTGAATGTCCAGTGGCAATTAATGTCGTTGATTCAAATAATAACCCTCCAAGATTTTTGAAGAAGAATTATATGTCTCCGGTTCCAGAAAGCGCTGCTCCTGGATTGTCTATTATTCAGCTGACGGCTGTAGATGAAGAAGATTATGGAAATAATGCTGAAGTTGAATACTTGACAGTAAGCGGAAATGGTTCTACATATTTCACAATTGACAATGTTACAGGTATTTGAAAAATGTATTTAAAAATATAATTATATAAATATTAATATACCGGTAAATAATTATTTGATGTAGGTTGGATTAGTGCTGTTTCCAAAATGTCTGGTCATGCTGGTCAAGTGCTGGAAGTTCGAGTTCGTGCAGTTGATAGAGGAATTCCGCCTCAAAAATCTGAAACATCATTCTTTGCCGTCATTACTGATGAAAATCGGTTTGGCCCAACATTTGTTCAAACTAGTTATCAAGTAATCGTACCTGAAGACGAGGCTCCAAAACCTAACATCATAACCATATCAGCTACTGATACAGATCCAGGTTTGATTAAATGGATCATTTTAACATAACTCTTGAATTTAAACTTACATACTTTCAATTTTATTGTCATTTTAGGATTGAATGGAAAAATTACCTACAGCATAAATAAAGGCGACCCTGATAAATGCTTTGCAATCGATCCAGTTACTGGCCAAGTCTCAATTACTGATGAATTGGATTATGAAAAAGTTCAGGAATATTATTTGAATATTACGGCTGAAGATGGTGGATTTAATAAGAAGGCTGCTTACACTATTCTTCACATCGTAGTCAGCGATATTAATGATAACAAACCAATTTTTGATCGTGAAGTTCATGACGCCTATGTGGAAGAGAATTCTAAAGTTGGAGTTTCAATCTACAAATTAAGTGCTTCTGATGCCGATTCTGGCCGTCACGCTGTTGTTCAGTATAGCATCGTCGGAGGAGATGGAAAAGAATTATTTGAAGTAGAACCGCAAACGGGTGTAATTACTACTAACGTTGTTTTTGACATGGAAGAAAAAGAAAGATATATTTTAGAAGTTTTTGCCAGTAATCCCGATACCGTACAATACAGCTCGGCAAAATTGGTTATTCACGTCACTGGTAAAAATGAGTTTTATCCTCATTTTATTCAATCCGTATTTCAATTCACAGTCAGTGAAAGTTCACCAGTTGGGACTTCTGTCGGAACCGTGGTTGCAACAGATCAAGACGGCGGAGAGGATGGAGATGTTTTATACATTTTGGTTGGAAGTAGTACTAATAAAGGATTTGTAGTGAATCCACAAACTGGAGTTGTATATGTGTCTCGTCGGTTAGATCGTGAAGTTCTATCCCGCATGGTACTTACTGTAGTCGCCAAAAATCGAGGTCCAATTCGAGGAAACGATACTGATGAAGCTCAAGTTGTTATTCAAATACAAGATGGCAATGATCCTCCAACCTTTTCAGAGTTACTCTACGAGGTACACATTGCCGAAGATGCTTCGATAGGGTCCAAAGTGATTGCCGTGAGAGCCACTGATAGAGACACTAGACCTGCCAATAGTCAATTTGCTTACTCAATAATTGATGGCAATCAAAATTCCAGTTTTAAAATTAATCCTTTGTCAGGAGAAATTTATACTGCAGCCGCTTTAGATCACGAAATTACACAGGTTTACAATTTAACAATTGCTGCAATTGATAGCGGATTTCCTACGCAAACTGGAACTACAATCGCTAAAATCTACATTGATGATGTGAATGATAATGGACCAGTATTAAACCCTCCAAATCAAATTGGTACTGTAGCTGAAGACGAACCGAGAGATACTATAGTAATGAAATTGTCTGTATCTGATCCTGATCTTACACTTAATGGAGCTCCATTCTTATTTGCTATTGTTGGTGGGGAGCATAAAGATCTATTTTCAATTGATCCGAGCAAAGGAATTGTTCGAACGAAACAAACTCTTGATCGTGAAGCACATTCTCAACTGTGGTTTTTGGTAGAGGTTCAAGATGCTGGAAGTCCTGCGATGAAATCCGTTTTTACTATCACCGTCCATGTACGAGATAAAAATGATAATCCAGCAATGCCAAGAAACGTCACTGTTTTAGCCAATTTTCTTCCCAGCGGTATTTTCCCAGCTCAAAAAGAAATTCTTTTGGCAGATGTTCATCCTTTGGATTTAGACTTGGAAAATGGCTTCAATTGCAACTTAGATTCCGTTTCGTCTTTTCAAGATCAATTTTTAATACAAGACGGCTGCAAACTATATACGAAAGCTATTAATGGACCGGGATCATACACATTACATTTGACCGGAAGTGACGGAGTTCATTCAGAAGTTTCAGTGACTACCCACTTGCAATTAAGAATGTTAGAAAATAAAACAATTGAGAATTGTGTGACTGTTAGAATTCCTAATATCACGGCGTCATTATTTGTGGGGCAACATTTGACAACATTTTCGTCAGCAATCGATCAACTTTTATCTGCTCTCGGCGCAAAAGCTAACGTTTTCAGCTTGGCTCAAGAAGGTAATGACGCTGAAGTTTTCATTTCCGCCACCACTATTGGAGAGTATGTCAAAACTGTTGCAGGAAGGGATTTAGCACAGGTTTTAGCAGGAGGAGGATTAGGTCGTACGTTAGGCCGGTCTCTAACTGTGGATTACAATCCGTGCGATGATTCACCATGCAAAAACGGAGGTCAGTGTACGAGTCAAATTGTCATCTCACCAGACAATACGTCGATAGCCGCCAGCTCTATGTTAATATTGAGCTCCACTTCTGTCCGAAAAGTTATTACTTGCAAATGCCATCAAGGATATACAGGTGATCGATGTGAATATCGAATGGATCCTTGCTCACCTAATCCGTGCCATAACAGCGGTACATGTAATAAAAACGGTTACTCTTTTACCTGCGCATGCTCACAATTTCACCGTGGTCAGTTATGTGAAGTTGAAAGAACTGACGCTTGCGCCGCTGGACCGTGTAAAAATGGAGGAACATGTAGAGAAACACCTGAAGGAAACTACTTTTGTATGTGCAGACAGGGATATAGAGGCGGGTTGTGTGACGTCACTGATGGCTGCAGACCTAATCCTTGCGAAAATGGTGCTACATGCGTACCTACAAAACCTGGTTATAAATGCAATTGTATAAATGGGTATTACGGCCGCCATTGTGAGAGATCGACATATGGATTCCATGAATTGTCTTTTGCCACTTATCCATCGCTCGATTCAAATACCAACGATTTAGCCATTGTATTTTCTACTACTAAACCTGATGGGCTTTTAATTTACAATTACGGATTAGTATCTGGAGGTCGATCTGATTTTGTGGCTTTGGAAATTTTTGAAGGCCAATTGTATTTCTCTTTTGGTGGAAGAAGAACGCACACTACCACACTTCACTTGGGTGCCAATGTTACAAACGGCAATTGGCACAAGGTTATCGTCACACGAAATGGAAAAGTAAGCGAGATTTTTAATATATACATTTTTTAATGAAAACTGTAGTTGAAATTCAGACTTATTTATAACAAAACTATATTTTTAGTTGTCATCCATGTCCGTTGTTAGTTGTTGGGACAATGGCGTTACTTGCAACGATTGTTTCCCTGGAGACACGAATTGTTCTGTTGAGAAAGACGGAAAAGATGGCATTGCAGGGTAAAACTAATATTTTTTTTTTTTGATTTTAAATATTCAGTACAGTATGTCTAATATTAAAATATTGTTTTTAGAAGTTTAAATTTTGACGGTGAGCCAATGTACTTGGGAGGTATTCCATCAATTCGAGCTATGACAGAACGCCCCGACCAAATACGAACCGATGACTTTGTTGGCTGCATTCAGAGTGTTTCAGTTGATGGAAAAGCATTAGACTTAGCACATCCGTTAACTTCAAGAGGAACTTCTAATATTTGCCCTCGGTTTGATACGATGTGTAACAATGATCCGTGCAGCGGTCATGGTAAATGTATTGATCGATGGTTCGGTCATCTGTGCCTTTGTGAAAATTCTATTATGGCTAGCGATTGTAAAGAAGGTAATAATTTTTTTTTTCAATAGTTAAATATTTTTTTTTTTGAAAATGTAAAATAATATAAATTATGCTTTTTAATAGCTTTCCAACCATTTACATTTGAAGGAGGAGCTTACGTTGAATTTTTCGTTGGAGAAAAACATAGACGGCGTCAATTATCAGAAATTTCAAATAATTTAGGTCCTGAACGTCGAACTAGAAGTGCCATTCTAGTACCTAAAATTAAGTCATTATCAATTCAATTTCGCACTCTTGCAATTGACGGCATTATTTTATATTTGGCCACAAATACTGATTACACGGCTATTTACGTAAGTTTATTTTAGATTTGCTTATTCGGATTTTGCTTATTACAACTGATTATTTTTTTTAATAATTTGAGAACAGATTAAAGACGGGTTGTTGCACTATGCTTCTAAAGTCATCAATACTCAATTTAAAGATTATCATTATCCATCACAATCGTCAATTAATGTAACCATTTCTGACACTATCGTATCCAATGGGGAATGGCATAACGTGTCTTTAGTTCAAAAAGATCGAGTGGTGTACGTTGGATTGAATGGCGAAGACAATAAGAGACAATTTAACGCCTCTACTGTCCACGAATTTCTTGATCCATACCTTACCAAAGTCATTGTTGGTGGTGCTGATAATGACTTGCTCAGCAACCACGTTCTTCCAAGTATGCTTATATTTTAATTTTATTATTATTAAATATATCATTTGCAAGAATCTAATAATTTTTATATTTTTCAAAATATTAGATTTTGAAGGCTGCATTGCCGGGTTTGTGGTTGATAGCGAAGCTCAAAGTTTTAATACATCCGATGGAATGTTCCAAGCTACACCACACGGACGATTAAAGAAAGGTTGTTACGGTCCAGTGTTGGTGCAAGGTGCTGCCTCAACAGATCCACTCAACATCGGTGTAACTCTGGTCATCGTATTTTTTATCGGTCTCATCGTAGCTATTCTCATCAGTTTCATTGTTTTCCGTCGACGGAGACAGAAACGCGAAAAAGGACACACCGGGCAAACCAAACCCAACGGAAGTGCAATTTTAGGCACTTCGCCTGCCGACAGCAATTGCAATCACCAAGATTCAGGGTTTGTTGAGAATGGCGAAGCTGTTGACGATGCGATGATGAGGAATCACTTTAGCCAAGAGTTGGCAGCTAAGAAATTTAAAGAACGGGAAGTGAACATCGATCGACCACAACGGCCTGATATAATTGAACGAGGTGTGGTCCATAAACCGCCAATTATGCCATCTAGAATGGGTAACGGTGACGAAAATATGGTAGGAATGAAAGATTGTAGCGCTTTATCCACCGTCAGTGCCTTAATTCAAGACTCAGAAGCTCCAGAACATTACGATCTTGAGAATGCCAGCAGTATCGCTCCATCCGATATCGATATCGTGTACCATTACAAAGGATATCGCGATGGAAATATGAGAAAATATAAAACTAATCCTCATATTACAAATTATCATAAAAATCATCACAGACATAGTCCGCATTTATTTCAAACATCAGGTTTATTACGTGAAAGTCCTCACAGTGCTTTGCTTCGACAAAGTCCAAGCGCCATAATTAATCACGTGGAGAGTCCAAGTGCTCTTAAAATGCAAAGCACACCTTTAGCCAGGTTAAGTCCTTCTAGCGAACTTTCTCAACAAACTCCTCGCATTTTAACGCTTCAAGACATTAGTGGTCGGCCTTTGCAATCAGCGTTGTTAGCTACATCGCAGGGTAGAGGCGTCAAGAGTTTTAAAACGCCGGTCACAAATTCCGAAAGAAGTTTAAACAGTCCAGTTAGTCATCTCAGTCAAAGTACCAGCAGCATTCACTCTCAGGGCAATAACACAATCACAACCAAAAACTACACGAGCAATGCTTCTAATACAAACAGCGGAGAGCGCGATAGAGGGAACGGAGGTGGGGTAGGGTCAAACGGAGTGGGCGAGCGAGGACCCGGTGTTGGAGTAGTCAACGTAAGTAAAATGAACGGGGGACATAATCTGATGAAAAGCAAAATGTCGGGTGTTTCGACGGGAGTTCCCATCGGGTTAACGGCGGAAGAGATTGAAAGGCTAAACACCAGGCCTAGAAATTCAAGCCTCGTTAGTACCATGGATGTTGTTTCATCATCTAGCGACGATAATGTCCACGCTACTAAAGACAAGCTAGCCGAACTGATGGAAACAAACACGGAACTATTAGAAGCCGCTGATTCATCGACAGACGAAAGTGGAAATGACTCGTTTACCTGTTCCGAATTTGAATACGAAAACAACTACGAAAAGACAGGACGGGACTTTCGGACGGGCAATATGATCTTTTCCAAATTAGCAGAAGTTGATAACGAGAATGATGAAGAACTAGGTAAAGGCTATGACGGTTTCGAATCATTTCGAGGTTCGTTAAGCACTTTAGTGGCGTCGGATGATGACGTCTCCAATATGAGTTATAAACCTGTGAACGGACCATCTTCATCTTTTCGATGGGATTGTCTATTAAATTGGGGACCTAGTTTTGAAAGTATGGTTGGAGTATTTAAAGATATCGCCGAGTTACCTGATACCAGTGTAAATAATTCGAAACCTGGTACCGGAAAACCAGGTGAAGAATACGTTTAGCATCGATAATAGTCTAGAAAACAAATTTTGATTTTCCGCTTGTGTCATAGGATTGAATCTTATTAAGTTTTGTTGTTGTGGCAATTGTGCCAATTTGTGTTAACTTATTTTATTAATTAATGAATTGTAAGATGACGGTTGATGCAAAAATGCATATTAGCGATTGTAACTATTTTTTTCTTTTTTATTATGTAAATAATGTCTATAACTCATTTGTAATTAAATTTGCGATTATGTAAATATTACGGCAGCATATCTCTTCCCCAAAGATATTTTTTTTAAATATTTGTACTCGCTTATAGCAAGTATCACAACTGATAATTTTTTTGAAAAAAAAAATTCAACAAAACAAAATTTTTTACAAATTGACATTTTGAAAACTATTTTTTTATGACTGTTTAGTAAAACATCGAATAAAAAGCATTTGAAATTATTAGAAAATTGTTTCAAAAATTAACGTTTTTAGTATAAAGTATTTAAATGTTGACAGCAAACTGTGAACGTGCCAAATGAAATATTTAACCTCTCATTTCGTAAAATAATTCTGTTTCAACTTAATAATTTTTTTCAAATCGAAATTTTTCACACATGTTTATTTTATATATTTTAATAAAGTTAAACAGTCTATTCATTATTTTTATTTGATTTTAATTTTATTTCAATAAACGCGCTTCAAATATTACTCATAATATTACTTATTTCATTTAACTTAGGAGAGGTCGAAAAAAGGAACAAAATTAATTTTATTATTGTAATCTAGTATTATTTATTTTTTAAAAATGAAGATTCATCAGTACAAAGTTTCTTTTAAATTAATTTGATTGGAAAACGGCTGCGTGGAGCTCGGAAGCTTCCAGGCATATGCATCATGATTCATAATTATTTTCAATATGGCATTGGATTAATTACAATTATATTTTTAGAAAGTTTATTAACTTTTTTTTCAAATCCGATCGATTGAAAGGTTTGAACCCAGCAAATACGTTTAATTATTATAGTACTGCACCAGTAGGTGCACTCTTAAGGTATTTGCTCTCATTGATCTGAACTTATAAAAGAGCAAGAGGGAAGTAAAGAGATTGAAAAGTTCGTAAAACTAAAGCCATCTGTCAGACGAGCTTTATTAGGCTTTATACAAATTAATTCAGTTTTAAAAGCCCCAAAATCTATTGTGTAAGGCTCTCAATGTTCTGCTGCATGCAGTCTCAAGGATTGGCAGCTCTGATATAAAAGATTCTCATGGGTTCTATGAAAACATTAATAAGAAAAAGGTTAGCTTATCTTGTTTATATTATAAAAAAATGCGATAGGAATTTAAAGTCACTAATTTGCGTTATAGAATTAATTAGTAACAATTATTGTTGAATCTAATTGAGAAAAAAACCACATTTTTAAAATTGCCACCATGACGTCACGGTTATCGTCTGCTAAGCCATCATTGCAGGCTCGCAGCTCGAAGACAAGTGACCAACCTTGAGGTTGGCAGCAGGCTCGTTGATGTCTGTTTCGCTCAATTTTTTTACTCAACCAGCCTTTTAATTTGTTTTAAACATTGTTCAACTTACATAACATTATTTTTAAATACTTCACAATGGTATACGCGACTTTGGATTTGTTTCCCAAACATCTTATTCTTATTAAAAGACATCTGGATCACTGAAGCTGTGTGCGCGCCCGATGAATCAACTGGAATCGCGCCTCAAGTAAACATCGAAGATAATAATTATGATAGTGGTATGTTCTTTTTGAAAATACAGTAATAATAATTATTATTATCAAGGAATAGGCACAATTTAATTAGTTTCGATATAAAAATACAATGGACGCGAAATAGAATTTTAGCGCGGTAACTTAAGAAGTTGGTAGCAGCGTTAATAAACACTGGTTGAGCGCCAGCATAAAGAAGAAAAATTATGATTTCATCGCGGATGACTCAAACTTTGAAAACTCCCGTGACCTTTACAGTCGTTCAACTTTTGAACCATGATTCGTCGAGACACCAGTATGTGAATTTGGGTAGTAATTGAAAACGTGTGTGCTGCTTTATCTCTTCGAAATAAATTATTAAAATAAAATTCATGGTGAGGTAAGTGTCTACTGCATATAGTCAATTGCTAATTTGAAATCCTTTAAAAAAACAAAAAACAACGTTTGTAGGTTAATTTATGAGCACGAACGGTTCGTCCTTGTCCAGAATTTAGAATAATATGTAGTGTACTACAGTGATTTGGATTTGCAAAGCGTATTAATTCAAACAGGCAGACCTTTTTTATTTTGTTGGAAGGCGTAAAAATATTATTCATCCTGTACTTCAAATTACTAATACAGCTACATAATTGTAGTTTTCCAGGAAGTGTTTTTCATGCTTATCGTTAATTATTTTATATATAATTATTTCAGCACAGGAAATATATTTTGTAATTTTTTTTTTTAGGATATATACGCAATAATATAAGTTTAAACGTGCCAATAATCACGCGTGTAGGCTACATTTTGGTTACTTCCATCATTTTAAAAAATTTGAGGATGGCTTGTTTTTATTTGTGTGTTACCAGTACATTCTTGCCAAATATTTTAGCTACCGGTAGTATTTAAAGTTCATTTTTTTTTCCCTTGTCAAAATATAGTATAGCGCAATATAAAGAATATTTACAATGCTTAGTTTTGAAACGCGATAGTTCTAACCTTCAACTTTTCTTTGTGATAATTAACACACAAATAAAATCTGACATTTAAGTTTTTTTTTCTAATTTGAGCTTTCTTGATATTACAGTATAATCTCAAATTAAGCTAGTTTTTACGCTTAAATTTAATTCTCTAATTGACTCAGCTTCCGATCATAATTGTTAGAATATTTGAACAGAACTAATAAACTGTGCAAAATTATAATTCTAATCACTGAGATGAGTTTAAATTGCAGACCTACTAATGAACATAGGGACATATTAAACAGAACGGCTAAATGAAACGTTGAACCGAACCCAGAAAGATAAAAATACAGAAGGGTAATAATTTTAATCTATAACGCAACACATCAATTTTGTTTGATATTAATTTTATTTTTTGTTTAAGTTTAACCAAGCGAGAATATACAATACATGTAGAATGTTTATTTCCTTGGTGGCAATTGAAATTATAGCTTTAAAAAATCTTTATTATTTGAACATTATTATGCGCTGAGACTCCGCGAGAATTATTGTTGTTCAAATGTTTTTTAAAAAAATATTTTTTTTACTGATATCATTATTCATGCACTTGTTGCTATATTCTTTTTACCGGTTTAGTATTATTAAATATTGTGATAAAAGAATTTTACGCATGACTGTATTTGTCATCGAGGTGTTTACCATAGTTACACATCGTTTGAGAAGATAACAGTTTGAACTGATTACAATTATTTTCTTTTGAGTTGTTATACATGTAGGCTACTAGTAATTTTCAGGTGTAATGGTTTTATTATCGAGTCAAAATTAAAACGATAAACGACGCGTTAAGAAGGATTGTTATCACGGACTAGGGGAGGGTAAAATACGTAATTCTCAATCTGAACTTAAGAATTGTGTCGAGTCTTTTTAAGTAGGTTTACAATAATATTGTAACATGTTTTTCGAGGAAAATGTGTTCGAAAGCGGCTGTTTCTCTTTATTATTATTTTTTTTTAAAAGTTTTACTTATGGTTTTACGGGTACACCTATGTTTATGTTTTCAATTGTTTCGACTGTCGTCTCAATTCTGAAGGTTGAATACAGTACATTCATTAAACAAAAGAATTTAGCTTTAAAATATTTCTTGCTGATTAGAGGAATGGTAATAAGATATTATTAGTATTTTCTGAAATTAAAACTTTAAAGCGTATTCTATTTTATACCGTGTTAAATTAGAGGTCTGCCTTGTTGCTTTTTACGTTTATTCCATTTTTTTTTTTAATATGCAAAATAATAATAAAAAAATTATTTTTGTTTTGTTTCGCCTCGAAGGTATTCTTTATTTTTCTAAACTGAAATAAAAAACTAAATTATGTTAAGAATTTTTACGAAATTGATAATTATTTGTTTTTCTTTTTATAGATTTCTTCGTAATTATTACTCCATGGAAAGTGCCAATCATGAGTTTACATGGTTATCAGGTCGGGCTCATCTGTCAATAGCCGGGGAAACCAAAGGAGGAGCGGTAGGAGGTGCTGGACGAAAAGGCCATCTGAGGGAGAAATCAATTTCATCAGATCCCGGTGTTGTTTGCGTTAAGCCTCGACCTCACTGTGATAGCCAAGTCAATAAGAGCGATGTAAACACGGCGTCCAAGTCGGAGGATAAAATCACGAAACCGACACCGTTACCTCGCATTTTTAAACGTATGACATCGACTGATCAATCGAAAACATCGACCCAGATTTACGAAGTTCCTCCGTCCTTAGATAATTCAGTTTTTTACGTAGCAACACCGAAAGATGTGACTGTGAATAACATTAAATCGAGCGAGTCGCCAACATTAAGGGCTAGTAATAGTATTATTTTAGAGTTTGATCCAATTTTACAAAGACGGGAGGAAGAAAAAGCTGAAATCAATAAACGGTTATCATCTCAACGTCTCGGTAATTTAAATATGTCAACTCAGGCTTCTGAAACTCCTACACTGCCTTTAAAAAATCCGAGCAAATCTAGTTTTTACGTGTACGAAGAGTTGCAGAGGCCAAATGTCGAAGCGGTTGAACACATGACGGAGAATGATAGTAGATTATACGAAGAATACGATTCTTCGGTTATTTATGACGTACCTCGAAAAAATAAATTAACTCGTTCAGCCTCCAGCACCAGTTCCAACGCTTCCGTATTGTCTTCGAATTCTTCTCCTTCTTCCACGTCTTCCCGTCATCAAATCTTTAATCGACAAAATAAACATTCGACTGATGCTCATTCAAGCGCCGAAGTATCTCCCAGTGGATTAAAGAAAGTCACTCCTATTCCAAAACCACGTACGAAAAATAACGGTTTAAATAACGCCGCTCCGATTAAAAAATGCTCGTTGTCTTCTGTTGTTCCAGCACCTTCTCAGGTTTACGAGAAAGAACCTACTCACGAAAATCCGATTTTATTGCAAACAAGTGTAGTCGAAAATAATTTGTACATGTTTTGCGAAAACGGATCCGTTAATTCGCTATCTGCTAAGAGCGGATCTGTTGTAGTGGATAATCTAAATGTGAGTAATATTAGTCTAGATGAAATTAGTGATTCCAGTTCTTTAGATGGTGGGGGTTTCGCGCCGCCGTCTTTTCCACCTCCGCCTCCTCCGCCTGATTACAATGAAAATGTGATAATAGATGTGCCTACAACTGCCTTAAGAAATAAAAATATGCAAAATGTGGTGAATGAATTTGAAAGTCTTAGTTCCCGTACTTCAGCTCCTCCGAAACCTCCTAGAAATTTATCTTCACTTGCCGCGAATTCCGCAACGAATTCTGGTTCTAGTGTTGAACCAAAATTAAAATTTCCCGTTTATCACAATTTACTTTCGTTATGCGGAGAACAAGGGGTTTATGGGAAAATTAACAAGACTCCTGTAAAAGTTCTGCCAGATTTACCAAGTTCGACAGAAACTAACAGTGATAGACTTCCCGCCCACGAACCACCTCCACTGCCACCCCCATTGCCACCTCGAGGACAGCAACAACGAACACCTGGATTTAAAATATTGGCAGAAATGGTGGCAGCAAAAAGAAAATCTGCGAATTTTGATGGTTCCTTGTATATTTCTAGCGATTCTACTACTTCCAATAATCGAGATTACACTATTAGTGAGAATCAACGAAATAGTTATCACGGAATGTTGTATAAAATCGGCAAAAGCCGTAAAGGTAAAGAAATCAATTTTATGCTTTTTTTTTGTTAAGTTTATACAAAATGTCAAATTTGTTTGCTTTTATTGTAGATATCACCCAAAAGTGGGTTGTTTTAGAAAGAGGTCATTTGCAATGTTATATTGATGATAAGGTATCAAGTTGAGATTTGTTTATTTTCTAACAGAAAATGTAAATTTTAATATGTTTAGACTGATAGTCCACAGGATGTTTTCCATAAATCTGATATAGTGAGCGTGGCAAAAGGAGCAGATGTTAAATATAGGTTATTAAATTTTTATTAAACGTACACTAATAAAAAATATTTTATTTGTGAAAGATATTTTTTTTTAGTTATTTAGAAAACTAATTTTATGATATTTTTATAGTCATCTTGATCTTAAATGTTTTGAAGTTGTATCAATAAAATGCCGAGATCGCTCGGAGGTGTTTGGAGCTAGATATTTGTCTGAACGTGAAGTTTGGATGAGGCATTTGGTACAGTCCTTAGCACCGCAATCCGATTCTATTACCAATGGACGAGGGGTTAATAAAGCTGGTTGGTATTATTAAGATTTAGTGTCTTGTTTTTCTTGAATACATTTTAAATGTTTTTAAGGTTATGTCTTTCTGAGAAAGTCTGTAACTGGTTCATTTGGAATTTGTTGGATTGTTTTACAAGGGCGCCAAATGGAAATTTCTTATGATGATGACGTTGACAATTTCACTATCGATTTGCGCAAAGTCATTTCAATGCGTATGTTATTCAATGCTGGACGCATTTTATTGAAAGCATTCTAATTTAGTTTCTTTTTATTTAAAAGAGGAATTTGAGCAAGATCCTCAAATGAGTGCTATGACCGATGAAGGGCCAGTATTTGTCATTCATTACCCATCTCTCACAATTTATGTTAGATCAACAGTTGCATTTGATACTTTAAATTGGTACCAAAGAATATTAAGCGTCACTAAGGAGACTGGAACGGGATTGGAAGATCAACAATTAACTCATGACGATGTTCCAGTTATTGTAGATAAATGCATCAAATTTATTAGCACGTTTGGTTAGTAAAAGTTGTCTATTTATTTGCAACTGCTGGATTTTTTTAATGGAATAATTTCTATTAGGAATTACGAGTAAAGGTATCTATCGAGAAAGTGCAACTAACTCAAAAATAACAAAATTGTTAGACAGCTTTTGCAAAGGTTGCTTTTAACTTTCATGATAAATTTTTTTTGTTAACATATGTACGCTATTTAGACGCCCAAAAAACTGATTTGAAGATCGAAGATCATTCTGAGCATGAAGTTGCAAATGTTTTAAAGCGATTTTTTAGGTCGTTACCAGATCCGCTGTTGACTAAGAATTTGTATTCCAAGTGGATTGACACTGTTGGTAATTAAAATTTTAAGTTTTGTTTAAAAAGTGACAACAATATTATTATTTATTTTGTTTTTTTTCCAGCGGAAAGTTTTTCGTTAGAGAAATATAAATCTTTGCTGAATCAATTACCCGTGGTTAATTACCAAACATTAAAAAAATTAATGGCACATTTAAAAAGGTTAGTTTTTTTAACAAGTCTTTCTTTTTTAAGTTCAGGAATGTTAAATAATGCGGTCTTTTTTCAGTGTTTCTGAGCGCAGCGAACATAATTTGATGAACGCTACGAATGTTGCTCAAGTTTTTGGACCCACAATACTTTCAAACGAGGTTTTACTGACTTTAATTTTTTAAAATTAAATTTTTGTGGACTAAATATTTAATTGTAATTCCAGAAAGATGTTAATATGGCAAACTCAACTTTTGAAATTGAAGTGATGCTTAATTTGATAGAAAACTATTTTCTCTTATTTGGGGTAACTGGTGAATTTTTACAGGAAATTTTGGAGTTTTAAAATATGTATAATTAGGTGAGTGAAGAAGAAATTGAAAAGGAAGAACTGATCCAAAAAGCTTTAAAAGATCTTAGAACTGCACAGAAAGCTCAGGTATATTTAATTTAAGGATATTTCAAAAAATATTGGTTTTTTAAATTATTGTGTATTTAATGTAGAAACCCGCGGGTGATATTTTAGTCGGTATTTATATTTATAGTAGACAGCAGACATGTTTAAATGTGAAGGTAATTTGTCCTGATCTTAAAATTAAAAATTGTTATTAAAAACCAACAAAAAATTATTTAAATACTCGGTACAGCTTTCTCCAATAATGACGGCATACGAATTATGTAAACATGCAGCTCAACAAACACGAATGAGAGAAAGACCAGAGAATTTAACTGTGTTCGAAATTGTTTGTGGAGGAGATTTAGGTTACCTTTATTTACTAAAATTGTTTTTATTTTATATCAACAAGTTTTTGATTTAGAACGGCCATTACATTTTTCTGAAATTGTTCTTTCGGTTACACTACGATGGGCGACGTGGTCAGAATCTGATGCAAAGGATAATTATTTAGTGATTAAACCCAACGATATTCTACAGCGAGTGTTACCATTGGTAAACTTTTAATTTTCGAAATACTGTATTAAATCTTTAAGATGAGCCATTGGTCTTTTTATCTGTAACTTAAGACGAGACAACCAGTATCAACGTTTGGAGAACTGAAGTTTGCTACTATTAAGGCGAAGTCTTTTAAAAAAATGCTGTTTGAGTTTAAGAATGCCCGCTTGGCTTACTACAAAGACGCAAAAGTATGCTTTCTTTATAAGTTATGTTAAAAAGAGTTATTTACTATTTTGCTTTCTAGATCACGCAACCCATAGAATCTTGGAACATTGAAGATATTACTTGGTATATCGGTGCAGAATCAAAGAGACATGCTACGTAAGAATTTTCAATTGCTTAGAAAATTATAAAGCGTTTCATGCTTTATTTGTTGCAGATGGTGCATAACTTTTATCGAACAGAAAGCAGTAGTGAAACGAGGGTAAGTTATTCTATGAATAGGTGATTTAAGTATTTTTTTTACCAATCGATTTCCGTTTTGTAGATCTAAAGATGCTCCGTTTTTCGGAAGGACTATCTGCTTTTCGGGCGAAGTCGAATTTAATAAGTGGGTGGCATCCATGCTTATTGGACAGTACCCTAATGGCATTCTTCCAAAAGTCGATCATTTTGATCTACTCACGTGAGTGTTCAACTATGCAAGGTAATGAAACAACTTTTTTAATGATGACAGAAACGTTACTTTCCTTTGCTATAATATGCCGTATCGTATGAGTAATTTAGAGAACGCTTATTGTGCTATTATTTTCTTTTCGTTTATATTCATGATCACGAGGTAACTATTTAACATTTATTGCTGCGACGAACATTATAATCTAGAAATAAGGTCACCCTACTTATTTTTTTAATTTCTACGCATGCGTTTTAATTATGACGAAACTTTTTGTTATTTCCAGAAATTTTTTTAAGCTATAAAAGTAATGTTTTTTTTAAACAAATTTTTAATAAGCGAAAAGTTCAACGAACTAAAATATTTATTCAAATTCTCCCAATTTTGCGATATGAAAAGTTAAAGACAGACTAAGCAGATTCCATAGACATCTAAATCATGTTGATACAATGCAATACAAAAAGATGTCAAATTCCATCGTGCAAAGCTGTCGTTCAAACTATTTTGACAGACTTATATTTTGTAAAGTAACTGTAATTTAAAATCTACTTTGCTCATGCTGGCAACATTATTTTAAACTTTCCCATCAAAAACAGTTTTTCTCAATTGTATGCTCGTTTTGAATGAAATTTTGTAATCTTCATTATTAACATGTCTATTGACATTGTATTTACATTCTCTTTTATATAAAAGGTTTAGATCCTTCTGAAGAAGGGCGGCCTATCAATAGTGCCTAGTCATGTTACAAATTGTTACATGAAAATGTTTATTGTTGCTCTTGAATTTCTCGCAGACAGTTATATGACTGTCAAGTGCCATGATAGATATTTTATTATAAACGTTACATACTGTATAGCTTTGCTTTGTGTTTTGTGCTTACAAGTGGTTTGTTATTTCCTTTTAATAATTGGGTTGTCGCTAGTAGCGAAATCATTTCGTCTCAAGTGGATACGCTTAGATTGTTAATTGAATACTTATACTCGTAGTCATAAACCAAATTGCAAGTTCTCAATTTTATTTATTCTACAGCACTCTGCTTGGATTCCACCCATTCTATTGTTTTATACTTTAATTAAACTATATTCATTTGTTAATCACTGTTGGAATTTTGACACTTTTAAAATAGATAGACATCGAATGAATTTGGAAGTTTTTGAAGCTTTTAATTAAAAAGTTTAAACGTATGCACAGGCGCTTTATTTTTAAAAATGTTTTTATTTGAGAAAAGATGAATTTATTTGAAATACCACTAGTACACAACTGCTGGTTGAAATCATCTATTTTTCAAATTACTGTTACTTTCAAACTAATCTGAAAATTATTTCTTAAATGGAGGGAACAAAAGAAGTTAAAGAAGAAACAACATAAAATGCGAGAACAATTCCGCCATAATTTATTAATTATGAAATGATATCAACCAGCAAACCAACTTATCCAACGCTTGGCGCCGCATCAAAAAGGCGCTCACTTCATCGCGCATTTGAATCTTTTTTTCTTTTCTTTCAAAAAACGTGCGTACAATAGTGAAATCGGTATAAAAGCATACTGTAAGTACCGAGATTGAGGGGCGCGAAAATGTTTTAAAAAATTAATGTCATAACTTTGACGATTATTTTGTAACTTTTGACTTTTTTTTTATATATTTTTTGTACTTGGCGTACTCTGATTGCACTTCGGTGCGCATTATTTGAGGACCATATTATAATTATGTAGAATTTGGCTAATACTGTATTGTAAATTTGTAATTGAGGATCGACACATACTTTTGGCGAGACTGAGTGTAGTTTACATTTAGAAAGACCTATCGAATTTCATGTGATCATTGTGATGTTTAATAGGTCCTGTTAAGCCCCCTAAACATCACAATATCATTCTGTATTGAAACATTTATAGTAGCGATACCGGTAATTTTAATTTATTTTTATTCTACAGTATTTTTGTTTTATTTTGAATTTTATTTTATATTTTATAAAGTACGCTGTCTCCTTTGGCGATTTGCTATGGTGCGCTTGGCAACCTTCTTTTCATTGAAGTACTGTTTTAATTACTATTGGACCAAACTGTTAACGAACAAGATAAACTGACTTAAAGACCAGATATAGACTTATATAAAATCTTTTCTTTTTGTTAAATTAATGATTAATAAATAATTATTATTACCGTGTAGCCTATACCGGTATGTTTATTTTTTGATTTTTTTTTTAAATTGGAATTGCAAAGAACTTTCTATTAATTCTCACTTATCAATCTTTTTTTTTTTTTGAATTTTTTGTCATTTAAAGAATGTTAAATGATGAAATTTATCAGTACCGGTACCGACGCACTGTACAGTAGGCCTAACGTTGACGGCTAAAAATAACACAGCAGCTTTTCAGTTATCTAAACATGTCCTGGCTTTTGTGTTTGTCATATAAGCGTTACATAATTATTATTGGGCTCTCTTTTTCCATTAATCGATATGAAGCATCATCTCTCCAAAGATTGGTCTGCGTTTCTATGGGCTTTCTAATTATGCCGCTGCACATGTACATGGCTGAATTTTAACTTCTATCGACTTCCTAATTACTATTGCCTTGATAGTTCTACTGTACGGTAGGCTATAGCTATTAGTTTTATCGGAAGCTAATTCGAAATGAGGCTAATACAGGATTTGGAGAGGGATTTTGAATAGAAGGCAGTTCTAGCATCTTTGGAGTTTTAGCATAATACACATTATTATGCTTTTTTTTAAAAAAAAAAAATGAATAGTCGCGCGTTGCCAAATAATACAAAAGGGAGATTGCTGAAAAATTTGCACTTTCCATATTTCATAATTAGATTTTTACTTTACTGTAGTTAAAATAAATTTTTGCTAGAGATCTAATTTCCCACCAGAATCAGCTAAAAACTTCTTAATTGGATTGTTAAATTTTTATATCTTCGAACGTTTTCATTTATTTTTAGTTTTATATTTATTAATTAATTTTAATGGGTATACTCGTATATAATTTTCTTAATCGCTGAAACGTTCTGTTAAATGATTTCAAACTCGTCCTCGAAAAGTCTATCATTAAGTGGTATGTGGACGGTTTCATCGATCGTCGGAACTTAAGCTATGTACTAAACTATAATTTACGGCTTGGACTCCCTTATCTTCTTCTAAATAGCCAATATAAATTTGGTTCATAGAGGGATGTAAAGGAATCTAAGCGTTTATCTGCGCAACATAATGTCTTTTTCAATTAAACATTAGTGGAAAGAATCCCAAAGATAATTAAAGATGCCATCAGTAATTTAGCTCGGATTTTGGCATCAATCGTAAATTTAAATATCGCAAAATCAGCTGCTAATTCATTTGGAATTATAATTTATAGATAATAGAATGATTTCAGTTTTGTTTTTTTTTAAAAAAAGTAGATAGGCCTGCTGTACTCGTATAATAATATAAGATTGCGTGCGCCTTATGTATTACTCTAATGAGATCCGAGGCGAGTAGTGAAGCAAATGAAAACGCAATTGACTTTAATTGACGATCACAAGAAAAGACTCTTTCGACTCGGAAAATTTTTAATAAAATATGATTCGACATTAACTGATAATGCGAAGATGATTGTTGAGAGTCTAGACATAATAATATTATTATGAAGAATTGAGCATTTTTCTACTTAAAACTTGCTAGCGCAATAATAATTATTAGTGAAGTGTATTGTCTTTTGCTTACGCCTTATATTCATCGGTAATGCGCACTGTAATCAAAATACTAAATAATCGGACTCATTTTCTTCCGTCATTATTTTAGTTTTTTTTTACTTAGAATCGACAGCGACACATTCAACCGCACTAGATTAATAGGCTTACATGCAAATTAATGCTCATTAAAGCTAAAAACATAATTTTGCTTATATATTTAATGTACATGTACTGTATATCTTTATTTGCCAACCTATGGAAAATTTATATTATCCTATTTTTATTTTTTAAAAAAAGTAATAGTATTAGTAATGTAGGCTACTGTAGATATAATCAAACAAAACTATGCCGTTATATTATTAAATGCAATTTCACTCATTAAAATTAAAATAATTAAGCCTACGGCAACTTATAGTTTAAAGTAATTTTAAAATAATTTCAGCAATACTCAAATTTTTCTATCATTGGTTCGTTATAAAATAACTATGCACATCGCGTGTGACGGCATAGGGAATGCAATTCTTGTTTTAAGTTGTTTTAAGTTGTTTTCACATAATAATAATAATAATAAAAAAAAAGAAATTCGTTAATTTTAATGCACTCAAGTTTGACGTTTTTATTTATTTTCATCTATTTTGTGGTGTGGGAAATGCGAAAATAAAACCAAATCTAACCCTCTTTAAACTTGGTTTACCAGTCATATTTACAGTATTTTTGGATCCGTTACTGCCTTAGCATTTTAATATTTAGCAATTATTTTAGTGGGGATAGTATAATGAACTACCGGTATTTCAAGTAAAAAGGTTCCTATAAAAATGTGTGAAATCTTTAATGGCTTCGGAAATAGGCCTACTGTATCCATAGATTTGCCGACAAAGACTAACAAAAAAAATATCAAAATTACCATTGGACAATTGCCCCTTGTCAAATTTCTATTATGTAGGCTAAACTTCACTTACGGTAAGCCTATACCGGTACTGTAAGTTAAAATAAAATTTAGGTATTGTTTTTTGTGTAGTGTCCGATGGGTATTTACACATGGGGAAAGGGGAACGTATTGTTGTTTTTTTTAGCAATAGGTAGGCCTAGTTGTTCAGTGGGTATTTTAATTGATATTATTGTCTAGAACTACGTAAACGGATTCATTTTATATGATTAAAAGTTTCTGTATAACAGTAGACATATTGAAGATAGGATCAATTTTTACACGAACTTTTTTTTCTCAAAAAAGTTGATTCCATTATTCCTCCAAACTAAACTTCTGGAGCATAATTTAACTAAGAGCCAGTTTCTTCTACGAGGCCAGAGTTAAATAAATAAATAAAATAATACTAAGTGTGTTTAATGTTAGACATTTTTTGCAACGACTTAAGATAGATATAAATTGAAACATTATGTACAACAAATCAGGTGTTTATTTGTTCAACTTCTCGATCTTTTTGAATAATTTTTGAAGTGAAAACAATACGCTCGATAAAAATGTCTATTATGCTTATATTTGATTGCTGAACAATCAAACTTGATTTGTTTTGAAATCAATTACGAGTAATGGAATTTAAAGCAATATGTGTTGAAATCAACGTGGAGTTTTCCACGCTGTCACTTTTCCCTCATCCTACCCATTCTTTTTTCAGTTCCACAGCATCCTTTGTTATAATACAAAACTTTCGTGAGCGTGAATTAAGTGCATGCAGCGCAGGATCGACGGCATTACTACTGGGAATATGAGAAGAAACCTAGGTAATCAAGAAGAAAGTTTCGATCTGTCAAGAATTTGTTGAATCGACCATGGTATTTGGCAATTAATTTTGAACCCAATTGCAATCGTATTTTCGGGTAAACAAACAAGATGATATATTTTACGTCGTCGATCGAAATGGCAACATCCTCCTGCCTCTCCTCGCGCCCGAAACAATTTCAACAGCGCGCAAAATCACCCAGAGATTTCCTTTCAAATTTAACTTAAATTTGGCGTGAATACTATATAGCACGTAAGAATGTTTTATTGAATTTTATTTACCGGTATCGAGTATTCATGCGTAGGATAAGTTTAGTAAAAGATGGATTGACTTTAAGCCGCACATGTGAGTGCGCGCACGCGACAAGTATTGGTGTGAGCTAGTGGCCACTTTTGTATTAAATCGATTACCTGAGATCTACAGTAGCAGCTATATATATGCAACTTTATATACAGTATACACAAGACCTAATAAAGTTTGTATTGTGCGTTTCTTATATATCTAAAAGAGAAAGAAAGCGACAAAGAAGAAAAAAAAAAATATATATATGTTCTGATCTATTTTCTTTTTATTCTTTTAGGCTCCAGAGAGTCAAGCCTCAATCTCAGAAATGCACGCGAGTCTTTACCAAAGTTCGTGTCAGCCATATAAAATCCAACCAAATGATTTTTTTGGTAGTCTGGATATAGATGAGGTATACTATACCATGGTATATATTTGAACGTTGTATACAATCTTACCATTATACATATAGTTAGAGCGTGTCAAGCATGAAAAAAGGTTTTCTGAGTTACTATACTAAGCACTCAGTGTGTATATGAAAAAAGTGACCAAAGTTTGTTGTTTCTATATACCGGTACCATGCTCGTATATATCCATGAGAGATAATGCTATGAAGTTAAATTGAAGACAGCTGGATCTCATTCTATCGAAGAAAAAAAAGAATGAAAGCATACATTCGAAAACTTTTTTTTATATATATCCGAAATCCTAGTTACATTGACAATGAACAAGATAAACGTTTCAGCTTCAATAAACAAACATCATGTGATAAGGTGAGTTTCAAATTCAAGTTTTTTTTTCTATATTATCAACACCATCACACCACTTTGCTAATTACCAGTAGCCTATATAAATGCAGGATTTGCTACTCGATCTGTATGCCTCGACGACTCTTATTTGTGATTTTTTTTTCTATCTGTAGTAGGCTACATAACATTGTATAAGGTTTTTCTCACTGATATAGCGAGTACATTTAAGTGGACAAAAAAAAATATTGAAAGAAAAAAGCCAAGATTTTTGGTATCTTTTTTTTTTATTGCGCAAAGGTTTTTCTTTCCTATTGATTTCTTGTTGAAGAGCAGGTGTGACGTTGTATATAGGAGCGCGGGGAACATCATTTGATTCCCCGATGACTTTGAGATGATTGAATCTGTTACCGTACTGTACTTTCCATGACGTTTTTTTTTTTGGGCGGCTAGTGCGCAAGTTAGCTAACTTTTTCGATAACCACGCGCGCTCGGATACTGGCAATTTTTTTTTATATACATTAGCTTCATTTTCGATAGTGCTTTATAAAGGCTAGTTCGGCAAAATACTTAGGATTTGCTATATAGAACTTCGTCTAGGCCAAGTATTTTTTTTTTTTCCTTTTAAATTTTGAACAAAACTTTCACGTTTTCACATTTCAATATCGTAAAACAGTTTTTGTTATATCAGCAAAATGAGGTTTTATACCGGTATAATAGAATTAATATGCATACTGATACCGTTTTTTTTTGTTGAAATGTAATGATATTTTCAAAGATTATTTATTTTTTTAAAAAAATATAGGCTCACGTAGGCCTACACGTAGATAAAAAATATAGTTTCTATGCCTACTGTATTTAAAATCGAATTGATATAGCCTAATAATATTATAATATTAGTAGAAAGGGAAGCCACATTAAAAAATGATTTACAAGTAGCCTAAGGCTACTCAAATATTACAGCTTATTATCAGGCTATCAATATAATAATTTATTTATTGTCATTTTTTTTAAATAGACTTACAGTATACAGTAGCCTATACTGCACTGTAAGTCTTCAGATTTAGGGATATTAATTATGGTAGACTTTCAAGTTCCAATTATAATTTTACAGTATTATCTGAATAGGCCAAATTTATAGGGATTTAACAATTTTGACTCATTCAATTGGCAACATTTACCTTCAACCACCGTGTAGCTATAGTGGCTAGAACTGACGTGAACCGGTTAAAAAGGTTACGTCAGCTGTTGATCACGTGGTTTATACAGTAGATGGAATTAACCAGTTTTTTGAGCTTGTATAAAAAATTTCAATTTAGTGGTAATAATTGTAACGCACTGATACCTAAAATGATAAAAATCTAAAAATAATTAATTTAAACATTTTTCCATGATTACCGTATGCTATGTTTACCTACCGGTAGCGACCAGCCCGCCAGTATCGAGCACTACCGGAACCGGTAGTAGCCGACTGCAAGAACAGTTGTGTGGAGGTTTTGTTTTCGTGTGTTAAGTTTCAGTGCGGGCGAAAATGATTCGATAAAGCCATTCCAGTACGGTAATTTAAATGATAAAAATTATTAAATTATACAGTTCCTGTTTTAATTGGCTATTTAGCGAATGTGTACCCTATGAACGTCGTCGATCGGCGACGCGTCTACTTGATCAGGGTTATCAGCTTGTAGGCAGCGAAAAGCCTACGTAAAACCTGTGCGCGTTTTGAACTTTTCAACAACATGTTAAATATGAATTTCAGAATGAGATACAGTGAAATAAAAGTAATGTAACCAGCTCTGCTATCAATAATGTGTAGTATTTTGGACTGGCGACTAATTTTGTGAAAGAACATTATTTTGCAAGCCTACGTCATCATGAGTTATGCACTGCAAAATGTCGACAGCGCCATTTGTGCAGCTTCCAACACTCAATTCATTCGTTTATCAGTAAGTTGAAATTATTTATTTAGATTAACCGTTTTCTCTTATCATTTTGCGAAAAGATGTATCATCTGTACTATACCGTACAACGTTATGAATTCGATGCTGTCACGCGCAGACATCCTACGCAGGTGAATGGGGGAGAGACTTTTCTCTATTTAGAACGATGATGAACGTTTAGAGTGCATATATATGGCTACAAACCAATTAGGAAGACAAAAAGAAAAATTGTTTTGCTGGAAAGAAAGGATAAATTGGATCAGCCAAGTACTATGTTAACATTGCACATACAGACGTAATACTACAATACAGTAGTTGTATAGTCTGCGAGTTAATTGCGTGTGCTGAGATCAAAGCGAAGCAGGTAGCTAAGGTTATGTACGTCTGGTCTGGCTCTTTGATTTTGCCGATATAGAACCGTATAAACTGTAATGTTGTTTCAGAATCTACGTGATCGAAATAAGTTCTCTCCAAACTTCGAGTTTCATCATGCTCCCTGCGATCTTTCATTAAGACAAGGGTGGTGTTTAAATGGGAGAAATGGAGGTTGAGGATTTAAGGTGTGGTACGTTTAATGCGTGGAAGTAAGTTAGTGCGAATAAAAAAAAACACAGTTGTATCGTAGCTTTTGTGTTTTCCATGTAATCAGAGGGAAAAAAAAAGATGTTGTAAAGTTGTTGTTTTTTGTTCGCTAAATGAGAATTACCGGTCTGCAAAGTGACAACATTAGCGTTGAATCGTAATTTTGTTTTTTTGAGTCTATAGAAGATGTGACGGAAGACAATTAAGTTAGGATATGAAGTTGATTAAGTCTCAGTCAACAACATTACGGTATTTTGACGATCTAATTTTTTTTTTATATTATTATTTTTTTTTATTTATTTATTATTTATACTAGGGATAAATGCGGATTACGAGTGTGAGTCGTATAAATGCATGCATGCGTGGGTATAAACAGCTATAGAGCATGAAGTTGATTTAACCCTTGATTAAACATCAGCCTGATGAAAATCTTAACATTAGAAATCGGAATCTTTAAAAAAAAAAAAAAAACAATAATCGATAATAAGATGTAAATTGCAGCTGCGTGGTGGATAAATTTTTTACTCGCGCATAATGATATAAACGCACATTTGTTTGCATTTTTTTCTCCCTTCTTTTTCTTTATAGAGCGCGCAGTTAAGTCGTAATAAATAATCTGTAGCTTTTATCTGCATTATATTGAAGAAAATAGACTGATGTAGGTTATTTTTTATTTTATTTTGGAATACATTTGTGCGCACAATGTTGAAGAAATTTACAGTCGCTCATTGCTCGTTTGGAACATTTATTTTTTTTGTTGTTTTGTTTTCTTGAGACTTATTTTCTTGTTCAAGACAAGAACTTTTTATAGCATTCAGTCGTTTTTATTGTATTGCTAAGAATCGCTAATGACGATGCAGTACAAATTGTAGCTACTATTTTGTTTTTTATTCTTCTGCAAATCAAACAATTGAAGATTCGTTGGAAGAATTAAGCTTTTCTTTTTTTTTTTTTTTTTATTATTATTTTTATTACGATATTCATTTTATGCTACCGTGGCGTATATAATCCATAGGCTTCTGTAACCTATATTTTTGTCATTTGTAAATTATTTATTTGCAAAGCACCGCCTAATAGGGACAAAAAATACTTATACTGTATCTGTCTCGCTGTTCTGTTATCTTTACACGGTAGATTACTTTAAGAATGTATCGCGCTCTCGATTTATAATTCAGTGAAAAACTTAATTTATTTATTTTTTTTTTGGTTTATATCTTATGAATTATTTTTGCGTTTAAGTTGTACAATGCATTTCATTAGAGAGCTGAGCGATATCAGTGGTAGAGCGAAGTCTTCGAACAGTTAATGGTCAGTGAATTTCAAACCTTCGCTCCAAATTAATTTTCAAAAGGGGTATGCAAATTACTGGAGTGAAGTGGTTCGACCGTGAAAAGTGCAAATTCGGAATAAAATTGCTCGAAGCACTTTAAGGAAGACATTAATATGTTGATTGAATTTTCGCAAATTAAATTTATTTATGACGAGTGAGATTTAAAGTTGATTCCAATAAGTTTCATTACAGTGAAAACCGTATATACTGTAGTGAGCTCGCTTATAGTGCGCTCCACTTGAATGAAATTTTTTTCTAAAAATAGATTATTAGATAAATAGAAAATTGTGAACTTTGTGGATAGTTCTTTCTTGCCAATCACATTATTTATGGTTATTACACTATAACCGGTTTTTACTGTATTTTAACCTTAGTTTTTTTTTTTGAAATACGGTAGTTATCTTTGTTATTTTTCCTTTCCAATTTAATTGGTCAGAAACGAGATTGAAACCGGTACAATGTCAATAATTATTATGCTGCTGTTTCAATGCAAGAGACAAAAATCACATTTGTGTCTTTTATAGATTTTTAATAATATAAAATCCAGTTTATAATATTAATAAATATAATATCAGACATTTTTTTAAAACTAATAATATTGGTTTTAAATTAATAGTTTCGTTGTAGACGTTAAACCCAGGTCTAGACTCATTTTTAATAAATTAAAATTAAACGATGGATTTTGACTGTTATGGATTTCGTTAGTTAATCAGATTTTCTCTTCTCCACATCAATTTTTTTAATCCTTTTTATTTTTAAATAAGGGTAAAAAAAAAAAAAATTGAAAAGTAAATGAACGCGAAAACATCACTCGTTATTGCAATTTTTGTAATTATATTTTCTTTTTTTTTTTGACTATTGAGTTTTATTTCCTAACCGGAAAACAATTATTATTATTCCGACTACCTTATATAGTCGTAGAAATCCTCCACGTTACTATGGAGAATGTTTTTCTCCCTTACTCCTTGATTATAATAATCTACGGTGATTACTAATTCAATATCAACACAATGTTTTATTTATTTATACAATAAGTTTATCGCTATAATTATGAAATATTTGTGGAATTTCTAGGAAATGCTATTAAATGCTTTATCATATCTTATTACGTCAAACACGAGCGCACCGAAACACGGTTTGCAACATTCACTTTATATTTTAATTTTGTCTGAATTATACCAGCGGCTTTTCAGCCATGTGTAAATAATCGATGATAATATACGTGCGTTGCGCGTCAGACATCTATTTTCCTTTCAAGTGTTTTTCGGCAAATACTGTATTATTAATATAAATACGGTTTTAATTAGGCATTTTTATGCATCCAGATAAGACAGACATGTAATAATAGTTTTTCTACACTTTAATTTAGCGATTATCTAACATTTTTACTCTTTTATAAATAATATAGGATTTTGGTTAATCCCTCGGAAGCTTTATTGAATTTTTGAGTAAGTTTGAAGAGCTCGTAATCTTGCTCGCTGCTTTTTCATTTATACTCTCGTAGTATTGGCCTTAGATTCATTTTTTGAGGCGAGAATACAAATTGCTTTCGAAAATCCTGCACATTTCCCGATAATTTACAGTATCAAATTTTGGCAAGATTTTTTTTTTTTTTTTTTTTAAAATCTTTTTCGAGGTAAAGGGGAGGAGCTGGAGAGAAAATTTGAAGACATTGGCGAAAACAAATTATTCCGCTCGCGCGGCACAAAAGAATGAGTGAATTTTCTAGGAAATCGATGTTGTGAATTATGTGTGGCGACGTTTTTAGTCTCCTACAATATTCTTTTTTTTTTATTGTTCTTTCGCTTTTTTTTTTTTTGATGATGATAGTTTAAGATATTGATGAGTTCGAACGGTAATTGCTGCGAGCGAAGTTGGAGATTGGATTACAAAGCGCAATCGACATGTCATCGCCCGCCCATACAATTATTATTATACAAAAGTTCTATCTGCAATGTTTCTGTATAACTGGCTTTTCTCGAAGTTACGATTTTATGTTTTTGTAATTTTTATTGGACTATCACTACAGTATTTGAATACGGTAATTTAATAAAAACTTAGCAATAAAATACTTTAGAAAAATGATAAGTTTGTTCTCAAGAAACTGGCTTGCATCTCTCAATTAAAGAGGTTCCCCATTGATTCCAGTCTCACATAAGTTGGTATCATAGTTCTGAGCTCCACAAATATATAGATTTTTTTTAAAAGAAAAAATTGAAACAATATCAATTTCTTTTTTTTAAAAAGAAAAGAAAACCTCAATTCATTAATTCTTATTTAATTAATTTATTGAAAATGGTTTTTGATAATTTAATAGCCTATTTTCCCCACTTGTGAAGGTTGTAAACGTCTCAGCTATAAAAATCTTTTTGGTAGACGTACAGTATCTCACTTATTCAGGGCGAACCTACAGTTGTATATTGCATTGAACTTCAAAAATATAAATACAGTACAATCATGTGCAACGTTTACATTTTATGACGACGATGCGTACACGGTACTTGTATGGAGTTGCTTTTCTCTGATCTCATAAGTCATCCGTGTTGTGTAGGAGAGTTTTAAACCTTGATTTCGAATGTCTTTTTTTATTTATGAAATACGGTTCGCCACGTGAAATGCTGGTGATCACTCAATTGTGATATCCCTCCATTATTTGACTGTCGTTTTTGTTGAAATCTTTCCAAGCGTAGCGCATTAGTTTTCGGGCATTATCCAATAATATTGTCATTTATTAAAGCAATAGCGGAAGAAATGATTTTGGCGACGAGTTTGGGAGCTAGTACAGTATTTTACCTTATGCGGCAATTTCAATACGTATGATTACCGAATATTAGATTTTATTACACGTACGAAGGAGCCATCGTAGAAAAAGAAAAAATTGGCTAAATTTCAGTTTCTTAATATTGATTTATAAGAGCATCGCATAAAAGTGTACCTATATTTTTTTTTCTCTTTCTAAAAATCTTTTTTAACAAGACGATCTGAAAAATGTCTTAAAGCTAAACGTTTTTTTTTAGCCAAATGTTTTATTAAAGTTATTTTGTTGGAATTTTTTTTATAAATTATTGTTTTTTTAATGTTATTATTTTCAGACAAAGTATTTTTTTTTTTTTTTAAAAAAAAAAAAGAAACTTTATAGCAATTAAAAGTTTTTTTTAATTAATATTATTACGGGTATATGAGTATTTTAGCATTCAATAAATAAATTTAAAAAATATATACCTACTCGTATACAGTATAAATTTTTTTTTTTGTTGTTAGTAATTTTCTACCTCATTCTTCCAGTTATTTATTTAACAGTTATTTCCATTTTAATTTTTTTTAATACGGTACATGTATTACTTTTAATCAAATTATAATTTAACTAAAAGCATTTTTTAAGATCAAGTTTAATCAATTAAAAGGGATTGAATTTGTAAAATATAATTAATCGTAACTTTATTTTAATTAAGTTAATAGCCGGTTTTTTAAACTTTACGGTCTTTCAACTAAAAAGAATTGAATACATGTATTGTGGGGAAAATAATATTTTTGTTTACAATTTAAAAATTTGAATTTGTTGAGAGAAATTTACTTTAAAGGCATTTCGAGCATTAGTGATAGCAATCATTGAACTCGTAGTTATTAAATGTGTACCGGGGTATGTAAAATATTCGATACGTTCGCTAGTAAGCTTAAATGTTTTTTATTACTATTTTGAAATTGCATTACTAATTCCCAATGCTCCTCGGTATCGATTTAAAACTATTTGATAAAGGTCTGGAAAGGGCGTATATTTTGATTAAATAACTAATAATGTTCGTTCGTCAATAATTTAAAGTGGCGAAAAGCTATTATCTATTAACGTTAAATCAATAAATGAAATGAAAAGAAAAGAAAAAAAAGTTTTTAGCATTTCGAATGATTTTATCCTACCACATGAAAAGAGAAGCGACCTTTGGATTGGATTTTTTGCCGAGCGTTGGAAATAGAGGCAATCTAGTTGATAACCGTTTTACTAACTTTTGACGGCTAAAGAACGAGATCAGAAAGAGAGAGCGAGAGAAAAGGAGAAGAAATAAAACGATTGGAGTGGAAAAAGCTTTTGTTTGCGCTCATAGACACGCGCATAACAATTTATAAATTTCGCATCGCTTTATATCTCCTCCAAATAGATTTTTTTTTTTAAATTTTCTAAGATTTTTAAAGGCGTAAATATTAAAGAAAGATATGCGCGCACAACGTACTTGAATAAAGAATGAATTTTTTAACGGTTGTTGAAAAATTTGGACGCCGATTCTCAATTTTCTTGTTGAGGATTCCACGATTTTTAAAATTTTATCTTTATTATTTATTAATGATAAAAAAGGCGCTGATGATGCCCGAAGTTTTATTAAATATGTTTATTTTTATACCATATTGATTATTTGATATAGGCCTTATTACATAAGGCTTTTCTTCGCTTAGCCTTATCATATTTTCTACCGTAGTCATTAAAATTTTTTTTATAGGAATAAAATTAAGTATCAAATTTAATTAAGATAAATATTATTACCGGTATAAAAAAAATAAAAAAAATACAAATTTGCTTAATAAAAATAAAAGATCACTCCCTGCATTCCTAAACCGCTGCATAGCCTACATCTTTGCATCCTCATAATTCGAAGTTGAGTCTTTCCTAGGGTTTTTTTTTATTGTTGTTTTTATACAGTAGAAGGGTTTTATTAACTTTTATATTTTAGGAATCTTTTCTTTCTTCATTGAGATGGTCACCGTTGGAGTAATAGATTAATTCAAATATAAGAGCTGAGTTCTGTACAATCAGGGTTCTCGCTAAGTTGCGCAAGCATTTTTTTGGACTCGCGCAAGGGCCTCCGAGCTTCCCGCAATTGTTTTTCAATTAAATTGAGAGAGAAGCGTTCCAAAGCTTATAAACCTGTCAAAATAAGCTTTAATTTGCAAATTTTCTTAAAACAATTTTAATAAACATCGCAAACAGAATGCAAATGGGTGGTGAACTTTCCGCGCACTTTTCAAAGTGATACCACGCAATAAAATGTTTGGCCGCGCACCACAAAAGAAAAAAAAAATTAGAGGGAACACTGCTGTACACACAAAATTAAAGAATAACGCACACAAAATGAATAAATTTACATAACGGGCATAGTCGCGCAAGTAGGTGATTTGAGTCACAGCGACAAGATAAATTTTCTGATATATTCAACGAAAGAATTACACACGCGATATTTGGAAAGAGTTTCATGAGTGACAAAAGGAATTTCTGGTAGGGAACGTATCTTTGATATTTTCAAGCTTTATTATGTTAAACCATGATTCATTTTGCATCTTTTGAATTTGCATCCGGTTTTTAAGAACTTATCTAAAAATTGTAAAGCGAGATCTGGGTGTAATTATACAGTGCACTGATTGGATGGCTGACACATAAAAAACCTCATTTTTTTAAGGTTAATGAATACATATTTTAACAGTCATTTAATAACGAAAATGCAAACGGCACATTTTGAATAAGTCATTTACAATTTTGTAATTAGATTAATAATAAATAATAGGTTGAATTGCACCTTAAGAATCTCATCGGATCTTTTGGGTGTCCTTGCCATTTAAATGTCGCATAATTATTATGACGCAGATGCACCTGTAAAAGTGCACTCCTGCCAAATAATTAAAAAATAACACTGATTTAAATTGCTGGTTTCAATAATATGTACACTCGAATAGCAGTTGTGAACAAATAATTATGATTGTTCCCATGTGCTGTAATGATTATAACCTGTATGGATCATGACTGTTAATAATTTTCCCAACATAACCTTACAATTCAAAATATCGGTAACGTATGCTAAAACTTTTATTCCAGTAAACATTTTTTATACTTGTATAGGGTACAGGCAAGAAATGCATGTAAGATCATTTACAATCAATATTCTTGAAAATAAACGTTTTCCGAGTTAATGATTTTAAGTAATTTTTGAAAGTTCATTTTTTTCTTTTGAAAACTTATTTTTTTATGTAACTTACATGTAAACAAGTTATAGAATGTTTACATTTCTACGAATGAATAATAATATTATTGTATTCTGCTATTGCTCTTAGCATTTGATCAGTTTTTTTTTCTATTTACATTATCCTACAAGTATAGAGTATTATTACAGTACAGTCGTACTGTATGTTCAAAGGGGAGAATTTGTTTAATAAATTTTGCCAAATATTACTTGAAAGTATTAACCGACGCTTTCAAATTTTTTTGCATAGTTGATTTCTTAACTTTGCCATTAATTTAATTAGAATTGTTGTGAGAAATTTTCAACTAAGCACTCCTAATTCTTAAAGAATTTGAAAGCTATTGTTTATGGTTGAAAGACTATTGAAAATCTGTTTTAAGAGTGATTAGGCTATATCATTCACGTGAGATGACAAAAGTTGATCACGATATCATGGGACCCAGAATATGGGTTTGTCAGAAAAGAAAAATTGGGAAATTTATTCTTTACTTTCTATTGTTAGCGTTTGCAAGGATGACTACAGTTAATAACGCGCTATTTTTTTTTATCTCCTTTTCTTCTCCGTGTGATTTATATTGAAGTGGAAGGTGAAGCTCTACTCAGCCGGTGGTGACTTGGAATTGTCTTTTCACACGTACGCTTTTTCGTTTCATTTGAGCAAAATCAATCCTCTGCTGTTACACTTTTGGATCTCCTGGCGGCAAAGGATGATTTAAAAGTTTTCGGAATTTGTTAACTTACGTCAGTATTATACATTTTAAGTTGCATTTTGCTATCCTTCGTGAACAGAAGTTTACGATATTTTTGCTTTCACCAAATTATTTGGATGATCAGTTAGGAATAGTTTTTTTCCCACCGGTTTTTGAATCTTAATTTACGTTCAAGCTTTTGTTTTTTAATTAATATCTATTGTTATTTGTTATTGAAGCATTCTACGTGGCGCAGCTGCATGTCCTTGTGCTAATACAATCGAACCTGTTTGTACTTTGCAGTGGAAGTAAACTACAATTTCTACAACCCACGTCAGATGATGGCGACTTTCTTTTTTTTTTTTTACGTTCAACACAAAAACCAAGATATCGGCTTTCAATTCTTTTATGGGAACTGAGAAATGTCAATAAAACGCGAGAATGCGCAGTTTCCAATTGGATCTCCAACTGCAGATCTATATACTGCGCGTTTATTTATTCGATTTCGACGGTTGGCTTTGATCATGTATTAAGTTTATCAAGACTGATCTGTTGTAATGACATTTTATCTTTACACTTTGATGAGAAAAAGATTTGCTGAATTTGATTGCAAGTTATCCGATCTTTTGCTGCTGTAAAAGATGAAGCACAGTTTGCATTCGGGGTTTGCGATTCTTCCATTTCGTCTCGAGTTAATTCTGTTCCGGTAAACATTTTCAGTTTCTGCTTTTGGATTATATTTGCTGTTTGCCGCTTATTATTAACGATTAAATAATTGTTTAAATAAGTTTCTTTTTAACAAAAAAAAAAAAAAATTGTGTGGTTTTTGTTCAGCGCCAATCTCAAACTTTAATGCGTCAAAAAGTTCTTTTTTTAATTGAAATAATGACAGAGCTGTGGAAAGTAAATTACGTAGGCCTATAGTAATTACAGTTGCTTGAAAATAGGTCATACAGAATTAAATTTTAATGCTCATTGCAATTGATTGAATTTTATACTTACTTTACTGAGGCTTGCTCAACGCTAAATAAGTCATCAAATAATTTACATTAGTAACGTACCGGGAGCTGAAATTTATAAAGGAAATTTATTAATTGTCTGAGAATTTTTACTATAGATTTTTAATATTTATTTCTTGCATTTGTTAAATTAGCATAATTAATTAATGTTATTTTAATATCTAAAAGCCATTAAAAAGTGATTATACATTTAAGTGCCAGTACCGGTATGTAATTAATAATTTATTATTAACGATTTTTTGATTATAATTTGGTAATTTCGCTTTTCAAAATATTTGTAGTCGGCGGGTAATAAAAAACAAGATATTTTTTTCTCATTACTGTATTATTTTTAGGAATTTTTAATGCAGCCGTATACCGTATAATAATTAATGATTAGACCATACATGTTATTTAAATGTGATTAAAATTAAAACATAAGACTTTTTAGTGAATGTGATGCGTGATAAAGTTGATAAAAATTTGCACGCAATTTGGTAAATAGAATAATGTCTAAATATTTTTTCGTAAGGTTATAAATTACTTGTCCCATTTTGGCGTAGGAAACTTTTTAGAAACAGGAGCAGACGTTTTAAAATACTGATATGGCGAAGATGTTTGCTCAGCTCTGTTTTATGTGCCAGGCGATACGTGTCAAACCATATTACTTTTGGAAACTCAAATACTTAATTATTATTCTAATTCAGACTAATAAAATTTGATTAAATCTCTAGGAAATATCCACGCTGATGTATGGATTGTGCATAAATAGCTCAATCATGTCCATCGCAAGTAATAATTATCTCCTATTAAATTAACCGGGAGATGTATTTCAAAACTCAGTTGCCGTTATTTGTTTATAGCAAAAATGAAAAGCGATGCGAAAACGAGAATTGATTTATAGCGAATTTATTTGGCCCAAATATAGCTTTGATGCTGCTTTACGCGTTGCATTCACTATCGGACTGCACACCGAACCTGTCGGCAGTTTATTATTATAGTGTTTTCTTTTCGAAACGATAAATATTATTGATACGGTACACGAGTATTTTGAAGAAGTTTGAGCGGGATATAAGAGCTTGTCGTGGTTGAAGTAGAAAAATCAATTTGAAACTATTTATGTAAAGTGGTCACATAACTCGATTTATAGATGGATGATGTCATCTATATGGCGTTTGGAGAGCTGCAATATAATATTATATAGTAGTAGATCTTGCAGTACAAAAACTTTTACAAGTAGGAGCTAGATGTACGCCAGTATTCGGTTTGACTACGGGGAATACTCGTAATACACTGCAGAGTACTGTATTATATTGATGCAGATGGTTGCAACCCCTTAGAAATACATCTTAGATTCGAAGATTATCAGCTAAAGTCGAAGATGAAGAAAAAGGGAAAGGACGTTTCGGTAGTAGAGAAAATAGTAAGGGCAAATGAGGCAAAGGATTGTGGGTATGAATTTCGGTTCCATCAAATTCTCCAGGGTGTATTTTGTTTTCCGTCTATTTTGTTATTTCAACAGAAATTGTATTCGGTGAAGCGTAAGGCGCATTGATGTACACGGACACATCTTGATATTTTTATATATTATAAAAAAAAAAAATAGCTGCTGTTGCCACTGTTTTTTTTGTTGCCCCTGTTAGCGTCGTGTGCACAAAATGTATTCTGATGTAATAATATTCGCTCAAGAATAATATTTTAGATGTAGCCTACGTATTTGAATGTGTTAGTATAGAGTTGAAGGCGCGTCGATCTAAGAATACAGTGCTAAGGGCGGGGCGGGGTGGGGTATTGCAAACCGCCGAATAAAACATTCAGTTGTTTACTTAAGAAATCTAGAATTTGAATAGATAACATAGTAACGGTTGTTGACGTAGATTAAGAGTTTTGAAATAAATAGGTTTTTCTCATTTAGGGTATTATGCAAGGCGATTACCGTTCTCTTCCGACGTAATTAAATGTTTAATTCATGAATGTGTACCGGAATATAATTTAAGATTTAATTTGTAATTTATATAATTTAGATTTGAAGAAATTATATCATGCTTGTAAACGGTTTTTTTATTTATAAAAAGTATGATCAAATATAATATGAAAAACATTTTTTTATGCAAATGAAATTATTAATGGGTGGCTAAATTTCATTTGACGCAGGTGGAGACTAATCTAAGAGTTTAAATGTTTTTTTATGTTATCCAAAAATCTACAAAGTAATTTTATTATAGCGGGAATAAATATTATTGTACATGTGAATGGTATTAGATTCTGGAAGTACAGTACAAGATAAATTTAGCGCAGGATTCTGAAGTTATAAAATTTTGAGTTTGATTATTTATTTAAATGATCCGGAAGAAATGATGTTAGTTTCAAGGGGAATAACTACGTCTATCTAGTTCTATCTGTAAATAAAGAAAGATTTTTGGTAGTTCGTTTGTAAAATAACGCATAATATTCGAAATGTTTAGGTGCAGAATTTATTCGACTATGTTATGAGCGATACTGTTTGTTTTTTTTTTAAATAAAATTATTGTCTTAAAACAGTGAAACGTTTTAAGATAATTTTTTTAAAATAATTTTTAGATGCAGAATGGTATTTAATGTATTGGTACGGTGAGTTAGTACGAGGCATTAGATTGTGATCATTTGGTTTTAACTTAACAAGATTTTCACCAATATTATACGAGCATAGTTTACTCATAATTACCGTATTCAAAGTAGGCTTAAATTATAATAGCAACAAAATTTATAATGTAGTGGACAAGCTAAAGCCTACAACATAGTACTGTACTAATAGCCACTTGAAAAAATAAAACTTGGGCTGAAGTGCAGTAGTTTAACCGACTGGGCTGGTCTGGCATGATTTTAGGTTTGCTCGATAACCGAATTTATACTTTACAATAATTAATTTTTTTTTTTAGATTTAAATGAAGGCTTACCGGCATATTTTCAGGAAATGTGCGAGCTAAGCAAGTGGATAGAAATTTGAAATGTTTATTTGTTCGCTCGTGTTTTTATGGAGTAACTTGCAGTACTTTACTTGAAAATCTACTTTGAGTTGCGGGCTTTCGTGTCTGAACATCATCAAATTTGTAATCGAGATTAGCCTCGGCAAGTTGCAATGTGTACGTATGCGATCCTAAAATCAATTTGTCTTGCTACGCACTTTTTACATTAAATTGATCACAAGATAATATGTATCTGTCTGCCAACGCATACATACTTTATAATATGATGTTTATATGCACGAACTCGTTTTCAGACTTGGTTTGACTTGGCACTTACTGTATTTGAGTTTTTTTTTATATATAAACACCAACTTGCAATATTCGTACGAGATGTAAAGATCGATATTATTAGAAACGCAGTACATGTACACGCCTAGAATCGACTTTTTAGGAATTTGTAGTGACATATTTAATTTACACGATATAAATTACAAATTCTTGTTAGAATTAGAAAAATAGTTTATGGCATTTACGGCGTATATAAGAAAGTTGTCTCAATTGTAATTTGTAAGGATTAACCAAACAAAACTTTTTGTATGGTACATCTTGGCTGTTGTGTGTTGGTCCATTCCTCACATTTTATCTGCATTTCCTTCAGCAGCTTTGTATTAAGCTTTTAGCTTTATGTGCCGTATTTTAGTTAAGTTATATCGTTGTTGGACTCGTAATAAACGTCGGCAATCTTTAATTAGGCCTAATCTCCAATTACCCTCATCTGAGTATTAGCAAAATCGAAGATTAAGCCTGTTTGATAGATTGATGCAAGTCGGCTTCGGTCGGAGAGACACTTAATTTGCACTATTCCAATATGTCAAACCATTAAAGCCATTTTTTGACGAGATTAAAGAGAAAACATGAAGTAGCCTAACTCTATTGGATTTCTCAAAGGATTTGCTCTTCAAATTGAGCTGAGATGACAAAACCTTCCACATTTTTTTTTTCATGTTAGTCAGACTATTATTCGACTGCAAACTAATATTGAAGTTGCATTTAACAAAAGGTTTTCATATCCGCAAAGTAAAATGATTTTCAGCAGGCAATAATATCAAATTTGCGCTGCCTGCGCATGTTCAGATACAGTATACTAGTCTGAATACGTGTAAGCTCCAAAGAAATATTAATGAAGATTTATTTTTAGCTTTTTCCTATTAATTTTTTTTTTAGTCTAGATTGTTGATTAAAAACCTGGTTTTGATCATTCCAAAGCTTTGTTATTTGAACATCAAAATAGATTGGAGATGACATGACTAGGCTATTTATTTAACTGTAGCACTCAATAAGAGACTGTTTCTTTAGACGACAGATAAAATGTACATTGATTGAAGATTAAACTGCTCGTATACATGCATCTGCAGGGTTTTCAGTTGCAAGAATTTTTGATTGACGACGACGATCCTTTGACATTTTACAGTGTACCGGTCTTTTGATGCACATGGCTAGCTTTATAATTTTCGAAACTATCTAAATTTATAATTTAATTTGTAAGCATGTGTGTAATTAGACTCGTACAAGTAAAATTACCGCATATATTTGTCGAAAATTGAATTTTAATTTTTAAAGGTTGCTATTACATAATTATGCACACGTGACGCATAATTATTGTGATTAAACTTTTTAATTTACAACTTAATTTCGAAATTTTTAAGACAGGTTTGCTGAGAAAAGTGCTTGATCATCCTTTTTTTTTTTTTTTTTTTGATTTTATGTTGTGGTTTGACAAAGGATCGTTAACTTCTTTTTATACAAAAATAGAAATCTCACCAGAGTGCATTGTTGCAAGTAGTGATGGCAGCTGACGAGACGTTAAAATGTTCTTTCTTGAACGTTTAAAAAAGTCGCTAGTCTTGAAACGGAAGAAAGTGCTGAATTAAGGAGAAATGAATATAATGAAGAGTAAGATAGATAGAATAGAATGATGGCTTTTTTTTATTTTGTTTAAGAAAAAAGTAGCCACTGATGTAGAGTTGAAGAAGAAATTCTTTTTCTCTATTGTGTAAAATGGCCGGAATGATGCTTTTTACGTTGAAGACAGATTAACTCGCTTAGGTTGAAATCGCCAATCACGTAGCCTACACTTGGAGGGTGAAAAAAAGATTCTTTCGGTTCTCAGCTGCTCGTGCAATACGATCAAAAGTAAACAATAAAATTGTTGACGTTATTGGTCGGATGCGACTTGAACGCTGCGCTAAACCGAGCCGATTGAAGAAGGGTTTATTTGAAATTTTTATTAGTGTAGTTTGTGCTGCTGCGCGAACAGCTTTTCGGTGCAAGCGAGCAAAGCCATGTGTTCCCAACATAAAATGGCGCATAATATTATATCCCTTTACAAATAAATGGGTGCCCACGCTTGTTGCCATTAAAAGGATATGAAAATCTTTGCATACCGCATAGTTCAGGGGGTACGCTTTTACAGCTTGCGGTCCTTCTTAAATATTATGATGAAAATTGCTTCTATAGTTTACATTTAGGTTTATAACCAAAAATGTTGTTCAGCTTTGTAAGTTTAGATTTTATAGCAATGTGTAAAATGGGTTGTTAAGGTTAAGGTTAAAACAAATAAAATAAAAAAAAGGGTTGAAGAAAACGGTAATCACTGACGAGTTTAACTACAAGACGTGGTGGAAACATCTAATAAAAGTACCCGTTCTGTACTTTACCAGATACTGTATCAACATTTTTCCTAAGGAAAATGAAGTATCATATTCTATACATAAACGTGTTCGTGACCAAATTTGACAAAATAAAGATAAATTTTTACTTTGAACAAATATTTTCTTCCGGTTTAACAGACTCAGTTCTGTACTTGATTAAAATTTTTACTAGGTCTACGTGTAATAGAATGTTATTCATGGATTTTTAAGTCCATGGGGGTGCATCTGTTTAATATTGGGTGTTTTTGTTAAGCGCGAGTTCGTTTTCAAATGCACATTTTGCCAACTCGTTTGCAAAGATTTAAAAAAAATTAATTCGAAACGAGAATTTTAAACAATACATACATGTACTTGTATTTTAGTTTTTATTTTCATTTTTCGTGTCATTATTACGTGGGGTATACTTGTGTGGGTTCTGAATGTGGTTGGGGGTAGTTTTGAGTCATGTAGCCTTTTTCTTTTGGCCAGAAAACGGTTTCTTTAATTCAGTATTTTGTTTAGATAAGCAGCATTCTTCAAATTTTAGACAATTTTTTTGATCTGAATTTTTTTTATTTGGTTTGAAAATAGTATACACAACTGTAAGGCAGTTTGGGGTTTAAAAGTACGAAAAATATTAAACGAAAGTAGTACATGTGGTGGGTCCAAACCAAAATATCCCAATATGTTGAATATTTCAACTTTTAATGATTTTTTTGCGTACTCGTAATTCTTGTAAGTCGTTGTTTTGCACGAGTAAAGCATCTCATAGACCTTACATGCGTTCTTAACGATGCGCGACGCTGACGTCAGACTTCCTCTTTCGATATATATATTTTTTTTGGTTGTTACGGAAAGTTGACGGCGTTAAGTTGTTCATTGATTACCTTTGTGATTCTGATGACACATTTCATTCCCATGTCGAAATGTTCATACAGTATTATTACTGCTTACTTATCCAAGCTTACACGGATGGAAACATTTTACGAGCATTTTTATTTTTTTTATACGTGGCATATCTCCTCCATGATGTCTCGACACGCTTTCGACCGCCAAATTGCAAGATATTATTTGACTTGATCTTTCTTTACCCTTGCGCTGCGTGATACACCTACGCCTTCTCATTACATTTAACGTCGCTTGCGGTTACAATAATATTTACTGAATTATTTTAGTTAATAATGCACTGCTTAATACTGTAGGAGCTACTTATTTTATCCACTTTTTAGATTGTGTTGGGTACCTGTATTATTGAATTCTAAGCAATGTATGTCGACTTATTAATAACCTTACCTTAGAAGCCTACGAGTACAAATAGTTTTATTATTTTTTTTAATTTAAAAATTATCCCGTAGTTGTTTTTACTGAAATAAAAGTCGTTTTTTTAATGTTTTTAATATACTGATTATATTAATACAATATTGTGAGTAAATTAAACTTGGGGTCTTAAATTCTTAGTCTATTCTTAACATTGCAGTTTTAAAATAAATAATTATTGTACGGTATCTTTAATCATAAATTAACATTCAGAATAGCTACTGTATTTCAATATACAGTGCGGTCGCGATTATCCGAACAATTGATTGTTCGGCATGTTCGGATTATCAATTTGTTCGGATTAGTGAATTTTTTTTGGTTTTTTCAACATTTTTTGGTGTTTTTAAAACATTTTTTTTTTTAGCTTTTTTAACATTTTAATGAGCTTACAGTATTTTAGTATTTTACATGAACTACATTATACAATAATTATAAATTTCAATTCAAATAATCAGTAATGTAATAAGTTTTTGGGAATTTTTTTTTTAATGTTTTTTTAAAAGCTTTCTCTTTAATTTTTTGGGCAGCAAAAATTCATGTGGCTGAATACAGTTATTTTCAGCCCACATCATACCAACATTAAGTGTTTTTCTAGCCATTTAGAGAGTGAAAAACTATTTAAGGTTGTTGAAAATTGGTAGTGATTTTAAAGAGAGGTCAAGGAATATGCAAATATCAAACACATGTCAAATGGTACTTTAACTATGTGTTTTTTCAATCACAAGCGATTGACCTTTTTTAAAAAAAATAAAAATAAATTTTTTTTTGGAAGTTTTTTTTTTTTTTTTTTTTGAAAAAGGCTGTTCGGATTATAGAGGGATTCGGATTATTAGGGGTTCGGATTATCGCGACCGCACTGTATTACAAACGCAATGAAGTATTTTCACGCTCGCTGCATGACGCTTTCACTGGTGATAGATCAAGTTGTAAATCTTAACAAACCACGCAAAAAATATGTTTCTTAAAATGTCAAACTCACATTATCACATGATGTTGCTTAATCATTAGAGTTGAAACTTTTATCTCCGTTCCTTATTGTCAAGTGGAATAATTGCAAAAAGCGCGGTACCGGTAGATAAAGAAAAAAAAAAGTTTTCCATAGTGTAAGTTATTCTTTTATTTTTTTTCTACAATTCAAAATTGAACGAAATCCAGCCGTCTTTGTTTTAACTTTATCTTTCAAGGCTGGAACCGCATAAAAATTATTATAGAAACTCCAAACTCCGGTCACTTTTTTCACGTAGTCTACACACAACGTTTACCGACCGAGTTGTAGTAACCGTAACTCTGAAAACTCACACGCGCTCATTACGATTTAAAAGCGCCTTTAATTAGGGTGACTTTATTCTCTACTGTTCTACACCTAAGCGAAAGGTGTGTAAATCTTTGGGATTATCCCAGGACCGCGTGTAAGCTGCTTAGCAGCGTTTTTACGTTATTGATAGGTTAGGCCAAAATTACCCTACCGGAAGATGTTGGATACCGCGCGGCTGCGTAGAAATAACTGCTAAGCAGCTTACATTCTTACCCGGCTCAAGGGTAATAATAGCCTCAGCCAATGAAATTTCTTCGATTGTTGACCTCTAAAATTTCTAAATTAAAACAAGGACGATCTGTGTTTTATTAACGTTGTCGTAAAAATAAAATACAAAAATACAGTACAGTTATTTAATTCATATTATAAAATAAAAGTCAACTAAAGTTTAATTATAACAGTTAATTGGGAGAGTAATTACAGGTAGTTGGCAAAGTTGATTTACCAAGCATGAAAAAGTTTTGTAACTCGTTAAATTATTATTTTGTCTTCAGAGATGTCAAACATAAATATATATGAAAAATATTTTGATTTGAAACCAAACATTAGCAGTTTAGGGTTTTCATTGATGGCAAAACAAACAACAGTTTACTGCGGTCCACAATTCACAATGGACGTACCGGTATTTATGTGCAGAACCGAAGAGGAAGTTGAACCAACCCACAGTTGTGACCTTGACAAACTTTCAGTACGACGACGTGTTGCAATTCAGGTGTGTCAGCTGATAACGTTATCCTGATTAATTAAATCAGATAAGCCAAATTTCAAAAAATTTAAAGGAAAATTATTTGAAATATTTATCATTTCAATATCATCTTTTCCATCATTAAGGTAGCTTTATTTGCTGAGTAAATATGTCAGACTTTGACGAACTTGTCAAGTTGGCGGGGGATGAATTTCGAAGACGTTTCAACGGAGATGAACCGCATTTCGCATCTGTTGCTCCTGGGAGAGTTAATTTAATAGGAGAACACACGGATTATAATGGAGGCTTTGTTTTCCCAATGGTAATGGTTAATTAAATATTTCGATTTTAAAGATAAGATTATTTTTAACTCTATTTTCGGTTTTGGTTTTTACCGATCTATAATATTATATAGGCTGTTCCTTTGTACACTGTAGTTGTTGGACGAAAAAATGACATTGGAAATTGTAGAATTTTTACCTCAAGTTCCAACGCAGATAAACCTCACAATTGCGAATTTTTGGTACCATGGACTTCAGAAAACCCTCTAATTCCAGGTCTTCCTAAGTGGGCAAATTATGTCAAAGGCGTGATAGCACATTTTAAAGGTTTGTTCAATTTTTTTTAAAATTAATTATCATAATGAATATTTTAGAATGTTAACATTTTTTATTAGGTGAACTGTGCTCATTTGATGCGGTGATTGCTAGTTCCGTTCCTCTTGGAGGTGGTTTATCAAGTTCTGCTTCACTTGAAGTTGCTGTGCACACTTTTTTAGAAGCTTTAACTGGTTACAAAGTCACAGAGTAATTGGAAAATATTCAAATAAATTTTGGAATTTTAAACAAAAAAATATTTTAATTTTTAATGTCCTACGTAATTTTATATTTGTTATAGTTTAAAAGAAAAGGCTTTGACTTGCCAGAAAGCCGAACACACTTTTGCTTCAATGCCTTGCGGAATTATGGATCAATTTATATCTACAATGGGAGCTAAAGATAACGCTCTACTCATTGATTGCCTGTAATAAACATTACTTTTAATAATTTTATAATAAAAAAGTTGGCTTATTTTTTTTAATGGATAGTTCAATGGAATCCCGACTTGTCCCAATAAAATCTAAAGACGTTGCGATCCTAATAACAAATTCTAACGTTCGTCACGAGTTATCGGGAAGTGAGTATCCATCTAGGCGTCATGATTGCGAGCAAGCTGCGAAATTGTTGAAGAAGGATTACTTGAGACATGTTACTTTACAAGAATTATTGGGTAAACAGGTCGATTATTGGTCAACATTACGATTTAATTGCATTATTTAAAATATGTTGTTTTTAGATAATAGAAGCAAGCTAGATGAAATAGTATTTCAGCGTGCTCGCCATGTAATTACTGAAATTGCACGAACAACAGAAGCAGCCAAGGCTTTAGAAAACAATGATTTTTCAAGATTTGGTCAGCTGATGGTACAAAGTCATATTTCTTTAAGGTCTACCAATTATTTTTTTAAGACAAAATAATTATTGTTGTTCGATAATTTTTTTCCCTAATTATAGGGATGATTATAAAGTATCGTGTCCTGAATTGGACGCATTAGTGGATGCAGCTATTCAATGTAAAAGTGTGTACGGTGCCAGAATGACAGGAGGTGGGTTTGGAGGATGCACTGTCACTTTAGTTGACAGTAAAGCTGTAGAAGAAGTAAAAAATCATATTACGGTAATTCCTTTTCACACGCTTATAGGCTAGAAAAACATATTTCTAAACTTAAATAATAATAGTGTACTGGTATGTATTTTTTAAAATAGAAATCCTACAATGGAACACCAACATTTTATGTTTGCTCGCCAGTTGACGGTGCAAAAATAATTACTTTAAAGTAATTAGTTAATAATTTTAAAAATCTATGGCGTGACAAACATTATGTTAAGACTAAAAAAGATTTATACGTTGCTGCATAATAAATAATAATAATAAACTGGGTTTTAACAGGTGCTATTCGGGGGTGTCAACTTGGGTGAAATCGTAATAAATTATTTTATGAACAATTATTGTGCAATCAAAATTTAGATACCACAGATCGCAGAAATTGCGATACGATTGCAGAATTAAATTTTGATACGGTTATCGTAATAATTCTATAGATTTTTTTTAAAAAAAAGTTTATCTTCAAAATAATTGAATTCAAAAACTTAAAATAAGTCCAATACTGTTTAAAAAATTCCACCGGTTGGCCTGCGCCGGAAGTATCGTGAAGTCATGACCGGAAATTACGTTTTTATCGATTACTTGGAAATTTGTGCCCAAGCTTTTTGAAGTTGTACGTATCGGAAAAGCTGATCCTGCGTTCTTGACTTTGCTGAGCTGTAAAATCATTTTGATTAAGTCAAAATGCCGACGGTTATAATGTTAGATGTTTCTCTTTCAATGGGAAGAACAATTAATATCGCCGATGCAAACAGTTCCGTGTGCCGCAAGCAGCTGGCTATACACGGCATTCACGCTCTTCTGGATTACATGTCCACTAAATTCAAATTAGAATTTGTAGCTCTGGTATGCCAATTATTAAAGTTTAATACCGACATGTTTTGCTTTTTTGTATGAATGCTTTTATATTTTATTACAGACTTTATTTGCATCTGAATGTCAAAATGTGGTTCCCTTTACTAGAGACTATGATCTCATCAGAAATAGTTTAACGAAAATTGAAAACTATGGCAAAACTAACGTTGAAAATGCGTTAGAATGCGTATGGGAAATGATCCAAGATGAATGGAGCACTACCACTTCTTGTCAAGTACATTTCACGTTAAACTCATATAATATTATCATTGTTTAGGTATTTTACCGGTATTATATTAATTTATTCTGCAGGTTTTGCTGATCACAGATGGACGAAATATGTTTTCAAACGATCCTTCTCGTTCTGGACACATGCCCTCAGCCAAAATTCGAGATTTTCATCCCGGCCAAAATTATCATCCATCTGTTTATTTTCCAGCTAAACTTCATGTTTTTTGCATAGAAGACCAAAGTGATTCCAGGCTACAAGCTAGCACTTCTTTTTATCAGAGACTAATTGACGGTAGTGGAAACGATGGACATGTTATGATACCTGAAGCTCCACTTTCTTATAAAAGTGTGGGACAGATGTTTACGAAACTGTGCGAAACGAGCTTTGTGCCATTTCACGGTGAATTGTTGTGCGGAAATTTAAGTTCTCACATTCAACTCTATCCACCTCCAGAACATTATCATAAAGTCAAAGATTTTGACGTTGTTGACTGTGCGGTATCCAATACTATTTCTATTTGTGGTTTCTTAGATATGAACGATGTTTCTAGTCCAGCAGCATATTCAAGGCATCTGGTTCTTCCACTTCCAGCATTGAAAGGTTTATCAATATAATAATTAAATGATAAATGTTTATTGTGATAAAACCAATGCATTTAAGATTGTTAGAATAAACGTTTAACGTTTAGGTGAAGTCGATGCTGGCATAAAGATGGATATGGATATTCAAGAAGAGGAAAATACATCTGGAGACGATAGTAAAACTCCTTCTTTTTGCGTTTTACTCCATGGAAGTTTAAAAGTGGAAGGCATGGTAGCGCTATGTGAAGTTGGGTATTGGCTTTACAGAATTTTTAACTAGCTATAGCATATTATTAGACGGCTTTTTTATAGAAACGATTGGTACGGAATGTTATACTCGTGGGCCGATAGTAAAAAAAAATCAAATTTGATGTTAACACTTTTTGAGCCCGGTAAAACCAACTAATATTGTTATCTTAAAAAAAAGAACCACAATTCAAGTTAAAATTAATTGTAGGTGTAAATTCTGTTCCCTGGTTGGGATCCTTAAATTTGCTAACAATATCGGAACATAAGCCTTCGTCGAAAAAAGAAGATGGTATATCCAGCTTTCCGGTTAAGCCAGCTGAAAAGAGAAGTTATACTTTAAATGGAGTAGTCTGGATTCGGCCAGCGGGCTTACAGGTCCTTAAATTATAAACAGAAATTATTAAATAATTATATAATTTAAATATTTTTTTATTAGGCTGATATTCAAAAGTTGCTGCGCCACGCTCGAAAATTACCCGAGAAAACTCAGAATTTCTACAAGGTTTCGAAACACTTTTTTTATTAAAAAAAAACAGTTCAGCGTAACATTTAATTAATTTGTCATTTATAGGAATTAAACAGATTAAGAAAAGCTGCACTATCATTCGGATTTTACGAATTATTTGATGGAATGGCTTCAATCTTGGAACGGGAGTGTACTTTACTTCCAGGTACTGCGCATCCCGAAGCTGCATTGCAGTTAACGCACGCGGCTAACGCTATTAGAAGTCACAGTAAAGAATTTGGAAACCAGATAATGCCTTTAAGAACCAAATTTAATGCGGATGAACTTTAATACTATTTGTTATAATATTTTTTCTTGGAATTACAATAGCACTTTTTTTTACAAAGCTCTAGTGTGAATTTTTGTCGCAAAAGCGTTAACGTGACCGATTTAAACCAACTGCAGTTCTCAATACACCGGCTACACATATTTACGTTGAATTTGAAAGACGGATTGCAAATGGAAGAGATCTCAGGTAAAAGTGATTTGTTTCTTTTTCTGTAATCAATGCCATTTATGCCATAAGCTCTCTTTCCAAAAACTTCCTAAACTATACTGTAGGTCATAGAATGCGTTAAAATATGAGAATCTTTAAAACACAAGATCATATCAACACATTTTGCTATAATATATTATTACGCATAAATGAACAATTTTTTTAAACGTTATCTCCGTCCCCCAAATAAATAACCTAAAATTGCTAAAAGTGTACATCGGCCCAAAGAACTAGCAAAGTTTTATGCGGACCATATGTTGCAAATTTACATCTCATTAAATAAATAATCTATTTTGAAATAAGCTTATAATAAAAATAAATAATATTTTAATAAGATCATTTGAACCTTTCCCGTTCAAAAATTAAATTGATTGCCTGGTCAACATTTTCAGCTATGTAAGTTGGCTCTTTTAATTTCTCTTCCACGGGTAGAAAATCTCTGGGTGTATGATCAGTCTTTCCTTTGAAAGATTTATTATACACTCCAGTGTGAACTAAAATTGATTCGCAACTTTCGATGTCATTTGATAAAATCTCATTTAAAGCGTCAGACGACAGGCCATCTACCCTTCCCATTTCAGCTACTCCTCCCTGATTGTTGACCAGATGAATTTTAGATTTGCGATAATTATGTCGTCTTTGTAACAGCCGGTTATATAGATTTGCTCCATAAATATCAGTATTAACATTATCACTGTAAATAAAACATTTGTTAAACCTGATAATTTTAATAATATTTTTTAATAGCAGAATTACCCAATGGCGTATAATCTCTTTATTGGTTGCACGTTCCTCATTAATTTGGCAATTTGAACGACAACTTCTTGAGCATAATGATAAGTAACTTCACTAGGTTTCCCCACAAGAGCTGAATATATGAGTTCGTAGCCGGTTATTTTCTAAATTAGAAGTATTTTTAATTAAGAAATTATTAGTAAAAAACCATTATACTGTACTAGTATCTTTAACCTTGTATAAATTTTCTAAACAAACTAGGAAAGCTCCATGCCCAAATCTAGGCATGCAACTTTCAGCCATCCATTGTAGATCCATATTGCAGGCTAAAATGGGGATGTGTGGGTACGGAATCGATTTTAGCTGCTCACAAGGTAGACCATTAGTAACGAGCAAATCAATTATTAATTGCAGGCTAGTTTCCCATCTGATTGGTTCTCCGAATAAAACCACAGCTAAGAGTTGGGGGAATAAGTTATGATTATCAAGATTAACAACTAACCATTATAAACACCTAACCTCCAATTCGAGGAAAAAACGTTTCAAATGAACATGGCTAAAATTAAAATTCAATATTTTTATAAGTTTGGTCATTTTCAGATTAAAAAATTAAACCTACAGCAGAGTTCCTCCTTGCATGATCGATTACATCCAATTTTGGGAATGAGTATCTTAATTGATCGATTGTCGTAACTTTAGTGAAGCCCAAGCTGTCATCAAAGAAAGTATTATATTATAATAACAACATAAAGTATTAAATACAGTATTTATGTGCATTAAATTATTACTTTTTTGAAATCTCTACAGTAGGTCCTTGACCAGAAACAAAAACATGCTCATTGTGAAACTGCTTGAACATTTTTAAAGGGCTGTGGGACATCACAACCTGCTCTTCAGTAACCTAAAACATTAACGAAATAATTGAAGAAAAAAAAAAAGGCAATTGTCAAACGAAAATTAGATGGTACTTCGACATCAAGCCAATTGGATAGCTGCAAAGCTTTTTGATGCCTCAGCGTGTTTCCAGCATTTGTAACAAACACTGTAGGTACTCGAAACTTTTTGTCCGGTCCAACTAATTTTCTAAAAGCTGTAGTGGCAAATGGCAAAACTTTTTTTCCTCTGGTTATTACACCGTCAATGTCAAATAACAACCCAAACGCTGGTTCGCTCAACGACTGCGTGCAGAACATTAAAAACAAATTAACACTTATATATAAAATCTATAAAATAATAACGTTATATTGTAGTTTACAATAACAAAATTTATTCCACTTAGAAATAAATAATTTAATGTAAATATAACCGGCTTAAACCAGTTAATATATTTTTTTTTTTTAGTTTTTCTTCAAGGTTAATATACATTTCAACGTAACTGTTTTAAATAGAAAATTACCTTGGTATGATTAAATCTCACATTTTTAACTCTGCAGCTTGTGGATAATTTTCCGTTTAAAATTTTATAATAAGTACAACAGCAATTGCCAATTTTTTTACAAGTTGAGATTTCCATCTCACCGGTTATTTTAAGTTCCTCCTTTGCTCATTGCGGTAGCCTAAATGGCAAATGGCCTGCGGTAAAAAGTTGCCCACGGTCACGGTGGCTACGGTAGATAGACGCTTTATGTGTCGCTCAATAGAGGTCGCTATGTCATCCAGCATGATCACCGTGTTTTCTTGTTGCTAGACAGATTATTCACTCTAAAAAGATAAATAAATATTAATTATTTCAAGATTAAGTGAATGCACAATAATTATCAAGCATAAAATTAATGATCACCTATTGTTGTAGAAAAAAAAAATTTAAAAATTTAATCTTGCACTTGATAATTTGATTGTTGAGTCTGACAACACTGTGAACATATGATCATGGCGGCATGTTCAGTAGTTTAAGGAAAATGTGAATTTTTCATATTAAATTTTTGTTGTTGTCAGATATTAATTTGAATCATAAAAATGTTACGCGAAGTTGCAATAAGCAACGCGTTTATTAATAGGTATTTGTATATGAGCGTATTCAAAAGAGCGGCGAGAAGATGTACAAATGGAACCGGCGTGCGTTGCTGGTCGTCTTCAACCAGCTTTGCCGAAGCCAAAAGCAAAAATGAGAATCTAGAAAAAATTCGAAACATCGGAATCATGGCGCATATTGACGCAGGTAAAACCACTACTACAGAACGTATGCTTTATTATTCGGGTTTTAGTCGAGTTTTGGGTGATGTCGATGATGGAGACACGGTGACTGATTATTTGCAAGAAGAACGAGAGCGAGGCATCACAATTACTTCGGCCGCCATAACATTTAATTGGTTGCAACATAAAATCAATCTTATTGACACCCCGGGTCACGTCGATTTTACAATGGAAGTAGAAAGAGCTTTGCGAGTTTTAGACGGCACCATAACAATCTTGGACGCAGCCGCGGGTAATGCTTGTTCAATCCTTGATCGTATGTTTTTTTTAATTCATTAAATTTTATGAATTTTAGGTGTAGAAGCCCAAACTGTAATGGTCTGGCGTCAAGCGCATCGTTATAACGTTCCTCGAATTATTTATTTGAACAAAATGGACAAAAGTAACGCCAACGTGGCGTTGTGTTTGAAATCCATAGAAGAAAAACTTGACGCTAAACCGCTTTTATTACATTTACCTTTAATTATTCAATCGAAATTTACAGGTGTCGTAGATTTACTTGGTTTAGTGAAGTACGAATGGTTGATATCGGAAGATCCGAGCGGTCGAGTTTATAAAAAAAGCAAATTGAAAAAAGACGTGCACGGTGAACTTTGGCACTTGGCTTCAACTTATCGTCGGCAACTGGTAGAATTAATCGCCGATCTCGACGATCCCATCGCCGAACTATATTTATTATCAGAAAATCACGAGACAGTAAGTGCCGAAGATTTAGAAAGTGCTCTCAGAAGAATAACTTTAACGCAAAAAGCTATCCCGGTTTTGTGCGGCAGTTCTTATAAAAACCTGGCCGTTCAGTTGCTGTTGGACGCTTTAATCAAGTATTTACCTTCTCCAGCAGATAGTAAACACGATTTCGTACAATTTTACCAAAACAATTTGTGCGCGTTAGCGTTTAAAATAAATCACGATAACCAGAAAGGGCGCTTGACTTTCGTTCGAACTTACTCGGGATCTCTGAAACGCGGGCAAAGCATCTACAACGCCAGTAGAAATGTCGGCGAAAAGATTAATAAACTCTTTACAGTTTACGCCGATCAGTTCGAAGAGGCGGATGAAATCGGCCCTGGTAATATCGCCGTGCTTACCGGTTTAACTAATTCTAGCACCGGAGACACTCTAGTTTCGAGTGCGAAAGAAGCTTCGGAAGCGGTGAAAAGATTTCAGTCAGCCAATAAAAGTACCGTGATTTCGGGCAAAGCTATCTTGGCTGGAGTAGAAGTTCCACAACCAGTGTTTTTTTGTTCCATCGAAGCAGCTTCACTGTCGCATCAAACACCACTTGAAAACGCCCTGCAAATTATTCAAGCTGAAGATCCCAGCTTTTCAGTAAAACTGAACGAAGACACGGGGCAGACCATTATTTCAGGTAGGAATTAAATATTTTATTATTTTGAAAGATGGGGTTCGATTTAAAAAAAAAAAAAACAAAGATTACAAAATGTATGGCAACTCAATGATACTGCGTTGTACGGAATATACGACTACTGTACTAAAAATAATACTTATGCATGTAACCTACCATTTTGCTTTAAAAAAAACTTTTAATGGGAGACACAATAATTATTGAAGTGAATGTTTTTATAATCTACTGCACGTTATTATTCCATTTTAATTGTTTTTGGATGATAATTTTTAATGGCTTTGTCAATTTAACAATGAAAAACTTTATTTTTAATAAGGATCATTATTTTGGTTGTGGCTGTTTTTGATGGTTTTTTTTTTTATATTTTTGAGTAACTTAGTTGGTAATTCCATTTTTTAAAAATGTACAGTATCATTGAGGCCACCTATAAATAATATTTATAATTTAAGGAATGGGTGAATTGCATATTGAAATAATCAAACATCGGATCGAGAAAGAATTTAAAGTGGAAATTTGGTTGGGTCCTCTTCAAGTAGCGTATCACGAAACTATTGCTGAGTCTGTAGCTCTTAAACATACGCACGACAAAACTTTAGGAAATATTCGGCATAAAGTCGATCTTCACTTGTCGATGGAATCTGGCGATTCGACGGAATTCGCCGGTTTGCGAGTGGCGAAAAACAAAGAAACTCGGGAAAATATCGATAATTTGAAGCGAGGGCATTTCGAATTGTTGAACGATGGTGTCAAAAGTGCCTTGATGTACGGCTTTTTGTTGGGATGTCCCGTGACCAATGTTGATGTCACGATTCATTGGTGCGAAGTCGGCCCTAAAACATCTCCGGCAATGATAAGAGCCGCCGCGGCTCAGTGCGTTCATCTCATGCTCAAGTCGTGCCAATCTCTTAGACTCTTGGAACCGATCATGCTATTGGAAATTGTTACCAACGAAAAATGCTTAAACTCCGTTTTATCTGATCTCACTCCTCGTCGCGGCGAAATTTTACACGTCTACGGCAGATCCAATTCGAAAATTGTTTCGGTGTTGGTGCCCTTGGCCGAACTAATGAATTATTCAACTTCGTTGAGAATCATCACTTCCGGTACTAGTTATTTTACTATGACTTTTCATTCGTATCAAAAAATGTCGAGTTTTGATCAACAAAGAGCGATTGAGAAAACTACCGGTTTTTCTAAATAATGGTAGTTCTTTAGTGAAAATGTCGATAAAGCGAACCAAGTTTTTGGTACAACGAAATAATCTTTTTGATTCGCGCAGAGTAGGTCTAAATTATTTTTAAATTAAAATACATTTGTTTTAATGAATTTTTGATACCACGAACAGTTTTTTCTATTTCTCTCTTTAAATATTCGTTTTATCAAGGTTTTGCTGGTTACTGTTTACTCCGTATTATTTTTAACACAATAATTTTAGAAATTTATCCAGGATTATAATATTAAACTTATTAAATTATTTTGTTTTTAATAATAAATCGAAAGTCAAGATAATGTAAATGTACAGTATAATCGTTAAAAGTACGAGTGGAAATATCTAAAAGTTTTAAAGAATTTTATTAAAATTTTGTAAATACTGTAACATTAAATATTTCAAAAAAAAAAAAAAAGATATAAGTTTATCGAGTTTAATTTCTCATTATATTTATTGAAACGGTAGGTTTTAGACTTTGTTGTACATGATTATTATTTAGTCCAAGACATTGTTATTTAACTTAGAACTTCTTTAAAATTTGTTCACACTGGAAGTTTGATAATTATTTTTATTAGTTTTCATTGAAAATATAACATTCATCTAACATTGGCATTTATTTTCAATGCGCATTTATTGCAGTTTATTCTTTTAAACATTTTTAACGTTGATAAAAAGTTGAATAACATTGTGATACTGGACGCGATACATTACATAACATGTACAGTAATAGCAATTGGATTTCGAATTGGTGTTGTAAACATCACTTTGAACCAGATTGGATGTCATCACCGTAAATTGCAAAAAATGAGCGCGTGGTTTCCACGAGCGTTAGAACTTAGAAGTGAAATTTCATAGACAGAGAGATAAGAAATTTGGATTCACGGCGTCATTTTGTAAAAATGATCCCAATTTGAAACAAATTGGACGCGGAGTTCAAATCCGCTATAATTGAGAACAATAATCATTATGAGTGATACAGTAACCTATAAAACTTGCTAAAATTGGTCAATAAAATAAAAAAATTAACATATGATAGGACAAAATTTTTTTTTTAATTAAAATTGTCACAAATGATTGTAAATTAATAAATAAAATTAATATAAGCATTTCTGTTACGGCGATAATATAAATGCTCGCATGTATTCGACAAAATTGACATATTGCTTTAAATCGAGAGCCTCAACAAAATCGTTACATTTTTGAGAGAAAACGCAACAATCGGTAATCATCACTCGGAGGTTGTTTGGAAGACCATTCCAGAAAAGACATTTGAAGACTGAACGTTATGGCGTATAAATTATGACGGAATGGCGTTCCTGATTAAATTTAATATACAGAGTAACAGAGTAAACAAACAGGAGTTTTTTCGTATAGCTATAGGAATACATTACGAGATAAAACTTTACAAACATAAAACTCAGGGGGATCGAGAATGATGTCTGAAGCACCAATCTAATATCCGATTACCTCAAGATTCTTCCGGATTTTGAGGTATGTACCTCTTTTTAAATTTTATTTAGGAAAACATGTAGATTTTTATTGTTTTTTTTTAACTAGTCGCTAGTGTATGAAAAGCAATGCAGTTGGGGAAGTGTATCATGTAGGCTATGAATATTTTTTTGTGAACCGCGCGCAGGATCCCAATTTTGTTTTCTCCGCCCATACTCTTCTAAAGTTTCAAAAGACTGGCATTAATCCCAAGGACCTGAACCGTTTTCAATGGATCATTTATAGGACATGAGCTTCACTCTTTTGTTCGCGGTTTTAACTCACATTTAGATTAATCGCGGTAAAGGGCCGCTCATTCATACCTCCATGACATGGGATTGGAACCACATGCAGTCTAAACGCGCATGCGTACTTGCGTCTATCCGGAGAGAAAACATTTTCCTCTAATCACTTAATCGCCTTTTGGGTTCCATTCGAAGTCAGTCAAGTACAACGCGTATAAAACCGTTCTTTTGTGAACAATCTTTTAGCACTAAACTTCCATACAACCTTTTGCGCATGCTCTTTGGCGAATGAAGTGTACACGTTTAATCCGCGAGTCATAATGCAAAACATGCGTAAATCGCAAAATTAAATAGAAAAATCGAGGAATTTACACCCTTCTCTCGACGCACATTTTTTTTCTTCTTCTTCTTTTCAGTAAGTAAAATAAAAATTTTGTCCCCAATAGAAAAAGCGAATTAAGATGAAATGGGCAGTATAACTCCGCCATTTTAACCGCATTCAAAATTATTAGAAAAGATTGAATACACTTCTGCGCGCACTATACTTTTCATGTTAACATGTTCTTTTTATCAATTTTTTGCTTATACGCCGAAAAGAGTTTTTCTAAATCTCAGCAACATAGTGCAGGAAATCTCTAAACAAAATTTTGTTGAAGCACTTTGTGATTGCACACTTTTCTTACAAGGATTTGCCAACCTTTGAATGAGTTTCCGAAACGCTTTAGCTAATTCATTGGGCACCTTTTAAAACTTCTTTCAAATTTATTTACACCTTAAATATCTTAATAATAGGAGCATGCGTTTTGTACTTACACTTTATTAAATAAATGAAGTGATGCCATCCTGGCGGACACTTGCTCTATAGGTCAATTTACGGTCTTTTAATTGGCTATTTACTGTACAAAGAACTTCATCAATTTTTTTTACTACGCAATATCTTAAGCATTGGAATTCGATTTTTTGCTGTGTCATCTTGACTAACCAAACTTAGGTTTGTAGGGCTATTGACTGGCAACTCACGCTTGCACGCACTCAGATGGTAACTAAACACCACTTTCGTTGTAACAGGGAGGCCTACTTTTAGTAGCTAATTTTTCAATTTATAAGGGATTACGTTGCACTTACAAAAAATTAGTTTTTTAAAGTTACCAGTAGCGTAATTGGTTTATTTTCCTGAGATCATTTTACATCGAAAAAGTCACTCGGCTTTAGTGAACATTTTTTCCGGTTCCAGCAAAAATCTTATTAATTCATGTATTTCAACCTTGGATGTAATGGACTCTGGTTTTAATGGAAACCTCGGCAGAACAATGGGTTAAAATTCATGGTTTTGGAAAATTGTTTTGTTAAAAACAAATGAGAATTGCTGGCCGCCCGACTGCCCATAACTCGAAAACCAGTGTTTCAATTTGGAGGGGATTGTAAAATGATCCCCTCTACACAATGGTGAAAACTTCAAGTCTCTATCTCTTACCGGTAGTTTTTAAGTTATTCAACTTAATCCAGTAAAACTAGATCAAAAACAGCATGGACACATTTCAGAAATCTACTCAAAAACAAAGTGTGTTAGAAATTTTTTAAAAGTGACTTTTTAGATGTAAAATGACCTCAGGGACACGATGCCGTTGTAGATTAGTCGATATCTCATCGATTTCTGTCCGTTTTTAAGGTTTCATCGTTTTTCAAGTAAACTTTTGCTACATCAGGGCACTTTTTGGAAACTTCTAGGTTGAATAACTCAAAAACTAAGAGAGCCAACTTTTTAGATGTAAAATGACCTCAGGAACACGATGCCGTTGTCCGTTGGTCTATATCTCATCGATTTCAAAAGTTATTTAGTTTTTATCGTTTGTGAGCTGAACTTTCACTCTGTCCCAGGGCTTTTTTGAAACTTCTCGATTGAATAACTCAAAAACTAAGAGAGCTAGAGACTTGAAAGTTGCGTCATTGTGTAGAGGAGGTCATTTTACATACCCATAAAAATTTTGAACCAAATCGGATGACTGGTTCTCGAGTTATGAGCAGTTGAATTTTTGAAA
>JAQGAZ010000133.1:0-97032 GCA_034692225.1 Polydesmus complanatus
TCAACCCCCCCCCCCCCCCCCCCCCCCGCAACTGATAACAATTATTAATCTCTCTGAAAATGCGCTACTATTTTAGCTTTCTTCTTCTCTATTCATTTTAAAGGGAACGTCAACAAAAGAAACAAGACTTACCGGTATTTTTAAAAAAAACCACAGCTTTTAAAACTCAATCGTCATAATTATTATAGTAGTTCTTATAGTGTACCGTACTAGCAAAAACAATAATACTGTATAATTATTGCAACATGTCAAAATGATTTTCTATTGTATGTACTTGTAAGCCACAGTAGAAAATTAATGGTGATAAAAAAAGTGAATAAATTACAGTACATGTACCTTGAATAAAATGGCTATTGTGCAAATCAAATGTAGGCTTATTTGTGTCTTGCGACCATGGTGCTCGCGACGAACCAAAATAAAAAGCATAATAATTATTACATGCATTATTCCAAAAACCTATTATTTTTGAGATTTTTAATTTCACTATCATTGCTCGCTAAATGTGTTGGGGTTAAGTTTTCAAAAAATCTAATTGCTTATTTACTGTTTGAAAACATATTTTGAGTTCTACATGTCAAACCTGAAAGAACAGACACGGAAATGGTGATAATAAGTTGGTGACCATCGATCCGTCGCTAACAATAATATTATTATTATTGCTTAACTGCGGTTATCTATTGAGAACTAGTGTTTGCAATAACTAATGAGGCAAGGTCGAATCAACCTCAAATCCTCAATTTTAATTTTGGTACAAAATAATAAATCATAAGATACCGGTAAAAAATATTAATCTTTGCAAAAATATGCTTCAAACCCCCAAATGCGAAAAACAAAAATAATTAAAATTTGCCAGAAAGTTTTTTTTTATATCAGTTAGTAACAATGTTCAATTTAAAAAAAAAAAAAATTATTGCAGATGGAATTATTAAATTTCTTATCAAAATACATGTTCTTCTACTATGCATTAAAATCGACCTTCAATTAAATAGGCTACTAATGAGCAAATCGCAAGTTTTTTGTAGATTAAAACAAATCAACCTTGAATGCTACCAAAATGTCTTTTTTTTTTTTAAAAAAAAAAATCACAGTTTCCGCATATTGGTAGATTTAATAAAAATAATTAAAAAATTAAATCACGTGATGAAACAAATTTCTTTAAAAGAGCGAGACAACTAAACGTTACTTTCTAATCCAAACTATACCTTCGATTAAAAATGACACTTTCATCGAACTTAGTGATTTTAACCGCTTTGGTGGTAGCAATTGTTGTTGCTCAAGATGCCATTCCAAAAATGGACTTCGACGTTTTATTAAACAACGACGAATACGTCAAAACGCAATTGCAATGCATTAACAATAAGAATCCGGCTGTGTGCGACAGAATAGCCAAACGACTTAGAACAGGTAAATAAAATTATTGTTTACGATTATAAAAATTTATATTAAAAAACCTTAAAATAAAACTACTAGTATTATTGCCGGACGTCGCCAAAACCGGAGCATGCACCATTTGTAACGAACAAGAAAAGACTTTACTTGGCAAGGCAGCGTGGGTGATCAAACAAAGATACCCGGATCAGTGGGAATTACTGTTGAATGAATATAAAGTTCCAGCAGACATCCGACCTAAAGTTTTGGCTGCCGAAATGGCGGCCAACAAGCCCAAACCATAAAGCCACTCGCATTCTCACCACCGGTATTACAATGACTTTTCTGCTTGTTTAACTAATAACTAGTTTTCTTAATGATAAAATTCTTGTTTCAAATTTTATAAATTCGAACGCTTCATTATTAAAAGTCTATTAGTTTTAGCCGACTCCGCAAAAAATATTTTTATTTTAAATAAAATATTAATTACTATTGCAAATAACGTTCTTTTTTTTTTTCGTATGCTATTATCATCTGAAAAAACATTTTCAATATGTTGTTCAGCTTTTTAATAATACGCAGACTTCGCTTTGTAAATTAGATACGTAAAAACAAAAAAAAAAAAAATCACGGTTTTAAAAAAAATACCGTGCAAATTAAGGAGAATATTAAGGCAATTACGGCTTATTATTTAATACTAACTACTGTATTTTCAAACTTAATTTTAATTTAATAATTTCAGGCTACTACAGTATTAGATTACTACCGGTAGCATACACTATACCTTATTTTATATTATTATAAATACAAAAAAAATTTAAATAAAATACTAATAATAATATTTAAAATAATAAGATCCTGTACCAATAATTAAAATCATTAAAAAAGACATTCTAATAACATTATTGACTTAACTCTTAATAATTATTGATCTCCGTCTGTCCTCTTAATACATCCATTTATTTCTTTTGCAATATAAAAGATAAATGCTATAAAATTAATGATTAAAGTTTTTTTTTTTTAATTTGTTTTAATAAAACATGAAGAGTTAAAATCGCGACGTACCGAGATAAATGTTTCAAAATCGAAAATTAATTTCAAAGATTTCGTCGTAAAATGATTATGACTAGGGTTTCTCGCGTTTTTCTTTTAACCGCGCTTACGTTCAACACTATTTCGAGCGAAAGAATGATACCGACCGTCAACTTCGATGCTTTGTTATCCAACAAAGCCTATAAGGATATGCTATTTACCTGCGTTAGCAAAATTGATACGGAAACTTGCGACAGAGTTGGAAGAACAATGTCCGAAGGTAAATATAAAATTCTAATTCATTCACACTCCAACACATATTAAGAGAAAAAAATCTTAATCAAAACTTTCCTTCTAGTTTTTTTACCTGAGATGGCTAAAACTGGAATATGTAACGCGTGCAATGATCAAGAAAAAGATTTTATCGGTAAAGCGGTAAAGATAATGAAAAATCAATATCCGTTCGAGTGGGAGACATTACTCGATTCTTATCAAATTTCCCCGAAAATTCAAGCCAAACTTCTCCAAGAAGAAATGGAGACCACCACCTCATAACAAGTTTTCAAACAAATTTTCACATCATTTATGGTAATTTAAAATATACTGTATCATAATTGAAAAAAAACAACAACAAACAAACAATAAAAGTCTGAACGCACTTGAATAAATACTCGTATAATATTATAAAAAAAAAACTATTTGATTATCAAAATTTACAAATTTACACCATTTTTCGCAAGAATTATTGAACATTTAAAGTGCAAACCAACTATGTGAACATCTTTTATACAGAGCTAACCAGGTTAAATACCAATTTTAGTTTGTCGCTTCGGCTGTTGACCCGAGTAGAGTTGATAAAATTGTAAAAACGAATTGTCAAATAATATTAATAAAAAACAAATAAAAAACTTTACGGTACTGGTAAATTTTTTTAAAAAAAACCGCATTTCAGAGTTGCGATTTCCATTCTAAGTACCGTTCTTGTGACAGCTCTAACTTAATAAGTCCCTTGCCTACTTCGATTGGCCCTAAGGACAGTTCGTTTTGATCAGATTCTTGGGTGGAGTAGAAATTCAAGAACCTGCAAGACTGTCCATTGTTCCACTTTCTGATTTAAAGGATGTACTTTATAGATAAAAAAAAAACAAAAACAGTACTCTGTCGATGTGAGCAAAATTTTAGTTTTTATGTTATTCAACAAACACCGGTAGTGTTTTTTTTTTGTAGGTTCAATGGAAGTCAAAGAAAACTTTATAAATACGGAACTCCCTGCTTATTCCTGCAAATCTTTTCCATTTTTATCACAAACCCATTTCAATAAATATTATGGAATACCAAGTAGTTAAAAAAAATATTCAAAAGCTTTTAAATAGTATAATCGATCTTAGTAAAAGTGTCATTGAAAAAATTCACATTATAAATTAAAACGGTGCACGAAGCATTTTTTAAAAGTAACATTCATTAACCACCCACTTACTTTTTATACCTCGTTACACCGGGTTTGATAAACTTCCTCTATTTTTCATGAAGAAAGAAAAAAAAATCCCAAAAGAACTTCGTTATAAATTTACAAATAAAAAACATAATTAAATTCGAGTTAGAACTCTCAAACAGAGCTTATATAATAAAACAATAAAAATAAAACGTGTTCCTTAAAGCTTTCCTACTCAGCCCATATAAAATCGGCCAGCTCATTCTTTGTCTGTGCCACTGAACTTGGAACCTAAACGATGTGAACAAGATGTCCATCATCCGCGCCGTCGACCTAGCTCTTCGTCGAGCTATTTGCACCCACGCACCAACATCTATCTTCCATTCTGCTTTTTTCTAGAAACTATCTGAACGTATTAAACGCATTCGATGTTGACCTTTTGCATTAGACCGTGTCGACAAAAGCTGATCAAATAAATTTTCATAACAAAAATTCCTTTGAGGATAAACTGCAAGATCTATTAATAACATAGCCGGTAATAGTGACGGCTGAAAAAACAACTCGATACGATTATGGTACTTATTTTAGGTCATGTTAAAATGTCCTTAATAAAATGGTTACCTAACATTATAAAAACTTTTAATTTATTCATATTACAGTATTGCCAATCAGTATAAATTTGAAATCCAGCTAAAAAAATAACTACCACGCATTGATTTAAACACACTGAATTCACGCAGCTATTATTCGATAAATTTTTAATATTAAAATTACGCAGAAAACAAAAGCTCTAAACGGTATACAGAAATCTGATAGTGCCGTAAATTACAGTACCGTACATGTACAGTATTATGCATAACGAATTGCGTGTGTGGGAGCGGTATTTATTTAACATTAAGTAATCACAAGGTTTACAGGAAAAACGACTACACACATACACTTCTTTTGTGTTTTCAAACATAAAACATATCAACAAAATATTTTCCTTAATATTAAATCATTACGAAATAATTATCTCATATTTAAAAGAAAAATTTATTCTGGAACATCTTCTCCAGAATAGTTTTGAACATTTTTGATATTTTATAATAATGTATCGGTAGAAAACGAAATAAATGTCGATATTTTAAAGTTATATTGCCAGGTATAAACCTAACCAAAATTTTCCACGAACAAAATTTATCGCCGCCAACACATCGTTAAACGATCGTTCTCAATCAGCTATTCAACTCGCGCTTAATTCCAACAACAAAAAAAAATAATAGAAATGGAAAATAAATTCAAAATAAGTTCAAATACAGTAGACCTTGGTTATAATGATTAATCGAGAATTCTACTCAGCCTTGAATACCCAATTACATTGCGAAATTCTCGCTTAAAGAAATTAATTGTCAATTTTTTAAATAAAATACTGCATTATATTTTCTTCCCCATACAAGTCGGACTATCGGAGGTCCTCGCAATAACAATATATCGATAGTATCGAACATTAAATTACCATACATGTGTTTATTTCATCTGGAAGTTGTATTTTTCATCACTTTCTCTGTGGGACCCCTAATGCAACCCCGTACGTTACCCTGACGTATGAAATATTTTAGCAATCGATCATATTATTATTTTTATGTTAAACCGGACTTATAGCTTACGCATTTATCGCGTTCATTTGCCTTCGTAAAAAGAATTTCCAACTTTATCGATACGGCAGTACTGTAATTCTGTAGACCAGTTAATAATGGATTATACCCGGTGGAAACACTCAATAAATAAACAAACAATACTGTAATAAAAAATACATGGGCTCTATTTTTCATCAGAACAATTCTGGACCTGTGGTCGAATATAAATTATTTATTTTTTAATTGGAGCCTTTCGGCAAAGTAATTTACATCAATACTGCTGACTCGCAAATTAGCCAACAAATAAGGCAAAATTCAAAAATATATTGCCATTTTGAATCATAAGATTCATAATTCAAAACTATTGCTGCACCGACTCAGTGCACAGTACCGACGTACCAACGCACACATTGCAGCACTTAGCAAATTGCCCAAATAATTAAAATTACGTATTCGAAATACAGTAGTTCTTCTTTCGATCTTATTATGCACAAATAGTGAGAATTACTAAGTTTTAAATAATTATCTAAACATTTTAAGATGCCGGTTGACCTTGACCGATGGAGTCGAACCACGGCAAACACAGTTCCTTCCTCTTCCAACACCATTCAAACCCAAATACGGTTAGAAATCAAAATAATTTACACTCAATTCTCTCACATAAGATCAAGGAGATGAATAATTAAAACTATCGTCACTCACACACACCCACAAAAATTTTTTTTAACGGCTTCTGCATCGACTTTGACCTTACCCCGATCAACGCTAAACGACATCTCCTGCTGCCGCCGACGACTCATCTTCCTCGGCCTCTCTTATTTGCAATATTCCTTTCGAAACAATGCAAAAGCACTACCAGAATCGCGTTTAAAACTTATAATAAACATATTAACATTTCGTTTCTCACAAGAAAATTAAATTACCTAATTAATAAAATAACAATTTCGTTCATAGAAAACAGTAGGATTGAGCTTACCCCTCCTCTCGGCCGCCGCGCCAAACGCGATGCACTTTTCGTTGGACCCTCTTCAGCCATTTTAATCAAGATTAATTTATTTATTTTGACATTATCACAATCGCGCTTATAAATCAAAATGACTTTTACTTCCACACACACAATGTCACACAGTCACAAAAAAGCGCAAAAATTAATGCGAAAAACTTTTAACTTTTTTTTTTTCGGCCGGTAGCATCGTCGTCGAATAAATCAACTTTTTCTCATCCTTCACATTTACCATAATAACTACTGTATTACTAGTTGGAATGTACTCGCACCACATTCCACATTCAAGGATAATTTGTGTTGACAATTCCGTAGCGTAGAACAACGCGCCTGTAAAATTTACTTACAGTATTACGACTACCGGTAGATCTGTCATGCGAAGAAAATGTTTTCCTTAGCGCGGGAAACCGCACTAAAAATGGCGCCTCCCAGATAGGCAAAGGTAGAGTCAGGAGCGGCCAAAACGCTTAGCCTCAGAGCTGAATTTTTTTTTTTTTGACATTTTTTAAAAAATTAGCGAGGAATAATTAAGGTGGTGAATACTTTGTCGTGAACCATTTAAATTCCATTTTCAATGGAGGCACAGTAAATTGAAGACCACCGAGATGCTGCGCATTCGCAGACGATGATTATGCTACGCGATTCAAGGGGTGATATGCATAAAGTTTTTTAAAGAGTGTGGTTGAACAGAGATTTAAATGTACCAGAATACTATTTTTTTAAAAAAAAACAAACGTCTAAATCAGATAATTCAAATTTTATAAGCATACAAATAGTACCGTATTATATAATACTGTATTTCAAGTACGTGTATTTGTATATAATATAGCCTACAGTATTCTTTAAAAAAAAAAACTACATGTATTTGAAGACCACTTTTAATCGGTCCTGTACCGAGGTTTCACACATGTATTCAGATAAAAAAAAATAATTTAACGTCGAAAGAAATAAACATAGTAATTTTTGTATAAACAAACTCGTATATCATTTCCATTCGCAAATCTCATCGTCTACATTGCATTCTAACACTCAGCAGCAGCAGTTACCGCCTACTACATCACGGCTATAACCTGCAGTTACTATCTACTTAAGTAAATGCGGAGGCATCTTCTACCGGTAGCTGCCCGTCTAAATAAAAATTAAGATTTGCAATTACGTCACACCGCCTATTCCAATGGTTTGTAATGATTATTCTAATGGTTGCTGTGGCAATATAAAGGGATTCGCAGTTAGCCAGTTTTGTTCTCATTTTCAAGATTGCCAGCATTTTACGGCACAGAACCATATTTTGATACTATTACTCGTTTAGCTTGCTGTAGTCGTGCATTTTCGTCTGATTTTTATTTTTTTGAACGCGAGAGTATTATAGTTTTGGGCAAATTAAGTTAAAAAGCAAAGTATTTCAAATAGGAAATGTTTAACAATCGGTACATTTTAATTAAGAAAGTTAAATATCAGAAATTAATTCAAAATACTCAAATGTTCAAAGGGATCCTGCTAACATTTACAAACCTTTTGGTCTTTTGAAAATGACGTTTATTAATAAAATATTTTTATAGTATTAAAAACTTATTTTCAATTTTAATTTTTTGAAATAAAAATTCTTGTTTTAATTAATTTTGTTTATTAATTTAGAGGTCTAAATATTCACGACCTTTAAACTTTTATTAAATTAATACCGTGATTATAATTTCTGTGATTAATTCAACTTATTTACGAACTTGTGAATTTTAATCCTCACTTTAATTGTTTTTTTTATTTTTCATTTTGTATCTACTAAACATGCCGGTAAGCGGGATATCTCTGTAGCGGGATAAATCCCTCAGGATGACAGTGGTAAAAACAAAGGATTGTAAAAACACGGATCTTAGGAAAAGGAATAAGAAATTTTGAAGAAAAAAATTTACAAGTTTTAACTTGAAATTTTCAAAACTCAAGTAGCAAAAATTATTGAATCGAAACACAGGATTTCAAAGAAAGACAGGACAATATTATTATTCTCCATGTCCATAGTGTTTTGGTCAAAGGTCAATGTTTAAAAGTGGGTAGGTCTACAAAGAGAATAAAAGTCTACAAAAATAATAATAATAATAATAAATAAAAATACCGGGAATAATAAAAAGGGTTAAATTAGACAAAAAAAAAACATTTAATAATTTCCCAGAAACATTCAAGAATAAATTTAAACTAGATCCCTCTATTATAAAGGACTCCACAGCGTGACGTCATTTTTTGTAGGAGGTACCTAAAAAGCCTGTTAAAAAGCTCATGCCAAAGAATACTGAGGGCGTGTCTAGTTAGGGAACCGCATTGCATGGTCAAAGGTAGTTTCTATTTCTTTTAAGTTTTATCTTTTTTCTTATTTTCAATTGTTTTCATTTTGAAGCGAAAAAAGAAATGAGTTTAGTTCCATTACAATCCCTTTATTATTTTAATCCAAAAGTAACCCTCTCTTTCTACTTTTAATTCCCTTGCTTATACTTAACAATTCCCAAATAACATTAGTACCCGGATATCATTTAAAACAATTAACCAATCGGAATAAGTTAAAAGCGCGGGAAAGGACCGCAATTATCACGGACAAAGTTCCAACTTAGTCATTGCATTTTAAGTTTTCATTTCGCCAAAACATCGATTGATTTTTTAAAGACATTTTTTAATATTTTCTACATTTTATTACAGCACTTTAAAGTGAGTGTAAAGTAAAGATGGAAGTGGTAGTTCGCGTATCTCTATTCTACGTGTTGGATAACATTTTCAACTACATTCTTGGTCAATCTCAACCAAATTCATATTCGAGTATTATGCACCAGTCCGATTCTTGTTTTGCCGAAAAACTTTGTTCAAATTCGGCTAAAATAAATCCCTTAAAACTTTTTATTATTTCAAGTAAGTTAACATCTTAAAATTTAATTTATATAATATTATATTGTATACAGTACTGTATATACGTTACTACTTATTTTTTTTTTGAATTAAAAACTTAGCCAAAGCATTTTAAAAACACTAAATATTTTGAGAGAAACTCATTTAAACTATTTCCTTGTAGTGTATTTCGTTTTAGCAATACAGTATTTTGTAATAACAGTAGGCCTACTGTACTACATGTACATTAAATAAATTAAAAAAGCAAGTACTGTAATGCAAATGTATAAAATATTTAAAAATGTTTAAATTAAATTATTAAATATTTCATAAATTTTATTTATGCGCTTGTGAACAGCGAGATTAGTTTTGATCCGGTCTAATCTTGAAATACGGGTTTCACCCTTTCAAAAAAAAAAAAAAAAAGCACATAATTCGAAAACTGATCTACATACAGTAGGTCTACCAGTAATCAAAATAATAAAAACAAAATTTTAAAGTTAAAACGATTCAAATCGAAATGCAGTTACGTTAATTTTGTTCTGCTTTTCTTTAAAAGTTTTTTTTATAGTCCCATTAATTTTTTTATTTTTTTTTTTAGGTTGTTTGATTCTGGTGGCCACACCCTTAAAAAACGTGGTTAGGTTTATAAAGTGGTCAACTCCATTAGCCTCATGGTGTTTCTACTACTTCGGTGCCCACTCCAGCGTTACCTTGAGCAATCCCTTAGCCATGGCATTACGCGTCACCATCTGCCTCATTGTGTTTTACTCCATTTATTCACAATACAACGTGGAACTACGAGCGAAGACATCCACACTTTGGATCTTAAAATATTTAATACCATTCACCTTATGGTTGTGGATTCTCAACTATCTCAAAGATGACTGCAATGTGGTTTTAAGCCATTACTCCCTCATAGCGTTACGGCTTGCCACATTTTTTATCGCGTTTTTTGCCGTGATTATGAGTGAACGAGAATCACTGGAGAAGAATCAAATCTTAGGAGTGGTTTACTTTTTCCTTTTCTTTACGTTCGGGCTGAGAACTGCCGAGGGCCAGTACCACAAATACAGAAAACTCATTGATCTGATGCGAGATATGTTCCACAAAAATGAAGAAAGTGTATTCGGCAAATTGGAGTACTCTTTGATTGGCTTAACTTTTTTTATCATTCAGCTATCATCTTCATGTAATTATTTTCCACGGACATTGAGCGACTTAATGGAGTGGAGTTTCTTGCAAGAAATTTACAACACTGATTCCGTCACAGTTCTCCGATATTTAATTATACGTCAATTCTTGTTATATTTGAACAAGTCAATTTTAAAAGTCGTACATCATAAATTACTCCAAAATTGCACTTTCGAAATCTCCTTAGGTGAGGCGTTTCTTTCTCCATTGAATTTCCTCATTTTCGCCATCGATAGTCAATTTTTGAACTCGAACGCCGAAAGTCGATGGAATATGCTAAGAATGTGTTTTCTAATTAATTGTGGGGCGTTTTTATCTAGCATTTGCGACCTCATAGAGTACCAAAAAGGAAAAAAACACCATCATGGAACTCTGAACGTGAGTTTGTTTACGTTCGTCGGTGCCATCCTTCTATTAAGCTTTTCATTTTGGACTGAGCAACTGAGCGTTCATTTTCTCCTCATCGCATCTTCATCCATTTACGTCATCCTAGCAATCCCTTTAGTGGTTTCGGTGTACTTTCTCAAAGACGTCGCGCCTTATAACGAAAACGAAGAAGCTCCGCATCGCGCTTTACTCATTACCATGATCTTGTTAGTGTTAAAATATTGTTCGATGATAACCTTATTTGTTACTTTCTATTTGATCTCTACTCAGGGAGATTTCTGTCTGCACGTGTTTCACGGAGCCATAATAGTTGGGTTGCATGTGTACAAAGACTTAAAAAACAAGCATTGGGTATTTGTTACTTATGTGCGAATTCGAAGTTTTATCTACTTGGTGGGTGAAGTCCAACAGGAAGTGCTGAAAGAGTTGAACGACATCTGTCCTATCTGTCGCGAAGAGATGGTGGTTTCCGGGTGCGTTACATTGTGCAGGCATTACTATCACAAGCATTGTTTATTATCATGGTTATACAAGAGCAATACGTGTCCAATGTGCCAAAGCGAATTGTATGCGCTATATCCTACTGAAGCAATAAATTGAATCTTTCTATCAAAATAGTTTTCTATCACAGTGTATTTGTTTTTTAAAAAAACTTGATATGTACTAGTTTCAAGGTAATTACAGTTTAATTAGGGTAAGTATTCATACGATTGTAATAGAAAACCTATTGACTGTACTACCCAGAAGTAATATGAATGTAATAGCCGGCCTACTGTTCTTTCCGATCGAGTTTGCTATTATGTGTAGGCTACTCAGGTACTTTTTATAAAAAAAATTTATAACTCCTTTCAAAAACGTAAAAAGAGGCTAAATTTGCCACTTTTGTCAAAAACATTTTGTTACTCGCACGCGCGGCGGTTGTAAAATAAAAGTAAAGTTAAAAAAGCCATATTAAAATGCCCTTAATAAAATGGTTACTTAACATTATAAAAACCTTTTTATTTAACCATGTTGCCAATCAATATAAATTTGAAATCCGGCTAAAAAAAAAAAACTACCACGCATTGCCTTAAACACACTGAATTCATGCAGCTATTATTCGATAAATTTTTAATATTAAAATTACGCAGAAAAAAAAGCTCTAAACAAAATACAGAAATCAAGAAAAACCCTCGACCCAACTAATAAATGTCTTTGTGGCATAATTCTCCGCTTTCAAAAACGAGTGCCATCCCTGTACAATCATAATAAATCTTATGAAATTAATAAGCTCAATTTTCAAAAGGAGAATTAATTACACAGAGAATTTTTTCCAACCGGCAACGTCGTTATTTTCTTAAAACTTTTCTTGACAAAAAATTAAATTTTAATTGTTTCATATTACTTTCGGTTTGATATTACATTCCAATAAATTGTTAATAATATAAAAGCAACTATCGTGTGAGCTTAATTAAAAAACAATGTAACGCGCGATGACGTTCTTTTAAAATCAAGGTTTGATTTTAATGGGCAAAAAATACTGATATTAATATTAAAGAAAGAACAATTTTCACGCATCATATAATGTACACAATTAAAAAAAAAATTATTTATCAGCTTATTTCAAGTTTATAATTGGTTTAATGTTGCACGAAAAAAAAAAACTTCAAAACGCCTACACTCAAATAACACAATAAAAACAATTTTCATTAATAACCATAAATTTCAACCAACCATAAAAGTGCAAACTAATGGAGTAGGACTGATTTTCCTACTCCTTACAATATTGATTAACTTTACTAAAAATAATTTTCTTATAACATTCGAGTTGGCTTCTCCCAAATGAATAAACTCATCGATCGTTTGCGCCGGCAGTATGTCATCAACTTTTTATTTTAATGATTAAGGTAGAAGAGACGTTGTAATAATAATTCCCTCCACTCCGTTTTTATTGAGTAATAAAAAGACCTAATTCAAAAATCTCACTCGACGCACTTTTCAAACTTAATAATCGCTCGCCACTCGGTTCGAGATTTAAACCGTGTCGAATATTATTATGCAGATGAAACCACGCGATCACCCAAAATAAATAACGCCGATGACGTCAGAGCGATGTTCCGTGTTTACGACGCCGGGACATAAATAATTTTCGAAGAAAATCGCTTTGTACAGAACTTCACGTCCCGACTTTTATGATTTAACATCGGCATAACAAATGGTTCCAACTCAAGTCCTTCATTTCCTGTTCAGACATTAATATAGCATTGAATGAGACGGGGGAGGGGAAGAAGAAAAAAAACAAGTGTAAGTCTCAGACAAAAAAAAAAATTATACATTAATATAAAAATGTTTCTAAACAAATACAGTAGTTGAATTCAGGAGAAAAAAAATTTAGATTTCTTTTTTTTTTCATAAAACATGGGAGAAGAAGAGCTAGGTGTGGATGACGCATTGCGTTATTTTCTACCGTTTCCAACTGGTTGAGAGCGAATAAAATATGGACATGTCAAGTGAATATCGTTTCGAACCATCTGTTGATTCCATCCACGCAACTTTCAGCATTTCCATGGAGATAATTTATCTTCAAATGCGATCGTATTAAAACTAAACGCAATCTCCAGTTTCTGGTCGCATCGGATTACAGGGCCCTTACAATTACCGGTACCCACAAAGAAAGGGGGAAAAAAAACTTATACTGAAAACCCATTACTTAACATTGTCAATTAAAATTATATAAACTTTACTTAAAAGAAAAAAAAAATACAACGGAAAGATTTTTTTCCCCCTTTAAACGTGAATCTTCAAAGCAAAAAACTGCACTCATCCAAATTAATAACTGTTTTTTGCAATCAATAGTCCATTGAAAAAATAAAATACCTCAGTTAAAAAAAATATGCTTTTAAAATAATTGACTATAAATTTCGCAAAAGAAAAATAAATTTACAGCAACTGTCTAACCGACAAAAAAATATTTCCTTACACCGCTTTTTTTCCCCCCGTTTATTTTCTCGTTAACAACATAAACCGAGTTATCTAACCGCAATTAAGCGCAGCAAACATATAATCATATTTACAAAACCATATCGCGAAAAATATTGATCAGAAGTGTCTTTCGATAACATTTCAACCTGTGTTTTTCCAGTGTTTTCCCACCGAGCTTATCGTCTATTTCTCGACCATCGATACCGTATAATTTCTATACTTCGAAAATTTCCTCATAATAATTCTAATCCCAAATCCATACGCTGTAACTTTGGCTGCCGCGCGCGTTGGAAAATGGAATCGCCTGAAATCGATCAGTAAATTTTCGAGCTTCCCATCTTTCTCTCTCGAATCCGTCGTGTGTGTGTGTATGTGCGTGGTAGAAAAGAAGGAAAGTGACGTGTACATGTGCGTGGTAGAGTAGCTTTCGGTGTATGCGTGGTTTGCCATAGCCACAAGGGCAGCAATCTCGCCAACATCGTGTGCACTTTCTCTATTGACGAACGGAAAAAAAAAGTGAAAGTCAGCGCCAACGCGAGAGAATCATCGAGTGGCCCAAACTCGTGTGCGTGGGTGAGTCATCAAAAAGAATTGCAACGCCACACGACAGCAACTTGATCGTCGCGAATTAGAAAGAGCAACCTAAAACAAATATTGAAATTAAAAGAAAAAAAGAGATTTTCGGAATCTCCCCCTTTTCTTCGCCTACAACGAAAACGGTGACAAGTTAATCCGAAAATGATCAGGCGCATGAAAACAATCGGAATGTTACTGCACCAATTCCGTCGCAACTAACTTCAAATACCAAAAATTTGACGATATTTTCCATTTCATCTTTTACTTTCATCGCTTTTCGGACAATATCATCGAACTTTTTTTCTTCTCTTCCCTCCCTTCACTTGGATAAAACTCGAGCGAGGAAAAAAATTTAATTCATTTTTGTTTTTTTAAAAAAAAAAAAAAAACAAGTAGACTTTGTTTTTTCAAAGCTAAGTCCTGCAGTCCAATATGGTAATTCTGAAAGGACGGGATAACGACTATTCAAGTAGTAAGTTAAAAACAATTTATTTCCTCCCACCTTCTGTTTATTTAATTACATAATTTTGTCAAAGAAAAAAAAAATGTCTTTCCCCGCTTTTACAGCGATGATGGATGATTCGTGTAAGTAGTGTGAATGATTGATCGTTAATTTTCACGTGTTCGCAGCTGCAGATCAATTACGTTGCATCCTAAGGTTATCAATTAGTTATTATAATTAGTTAGATGATTTTTAAGCTTGTCTCCACTTTCTAATTGCGTAATATCATTGTTATACAATATATCAATTTTAGCATAATATTATTATTTAAAAAAATTATCAATTAATAATCAATATTTTTTTCTAAATAAAATAAAAAATAGACAAAAATGTATTATAAACAGTGTTTATTTATGTAGAAAAATATTTAAAACACAAAAATTATTCGATATCAAAAAAAAAAAAAAACCTTTCTAGTAAAAGATTATAATAGTCCTCAGTTAATTGATAAAATTATGATAATTAATTTTAATTTTGAAAAAAAAATCTATTTCTTTATACTGTATTCACATCAAACTGACTTTCAGAAATTTTTATTCTAAAATATTTAATAATAAATTATTAATTGCCTTACCTAGTCCAATTTTTTAAAAAAATTAGTAGTATTCCCAAAAATTTATATACGGCAAATTAAATTATCGGTAACTTAAAAAATATTCGGTAATAAAAATAATTTTTTTAAAAAAAAAATAATAATGATCACCGCCATTTAAACTTTTCAAATGTCACAAAATCCAGAAATTTAATTAAATTGTTACGTGAGATAAAAAAAAAAAAGTTTCGAATTCAATGAAATTGTCAAGTTGCTTTGTAATTAATTCCGAAAATCCAATAGAAATGAGTCGACACTATTTGATTAATGATGAGGGAAAGAATTATTGCCAGCGATTGAAAACAACTCTCCGATTACTTTTCCTAAGCTAGGTTAACGTTATTTAATAATTATATTCCCCAAAAGAAACGGTTAAACAACGGCAGAGAGGCGAGTAACGGCCTGTCTCGTTATTCTTAGCTCGCATTATTCTCCGCTGAAAATAAGTATCTAATCGACAGAGACAAATCGATTCGCTGAATTCCACCCCTATCGATTCGAAATGGAGCGCTGACGTCATTGAAAATCGATACATTAACGACCAATAATGGTAATAATAAGGCGCATTCGAGGCGGTACTCCAGCCTTCATTCACAGAATCATTATTACAACTTGTTCGGCGATACATCAAAAATCGTTTCGGCAGTACGAGCGAATCAATTGAAATAATTTTTCTATTTTCTTTTCTACGCACAAATTCAATCTAACATAGGTTTTTTTTTTCCTAACGACGAAATATGAACTTATGTAACTATTATATATCGAACCTTTTCGTGCAATGGAAGGGGAAAAAAAATTCGAACGAATTATTCATTTAACGCTTAGGTAACGCCTTTCCGGAATTTTTGACATAACATGTAATAGGTTAATAAAGCGCATTTATTTTCGCGCAGTAAATAAAATTTACAACGAGAAACGAAGGCGTAACACGTTTCTTTTTCAACCTTCAAAATAAAAGTTGGAAATAATAATGATTAACGCACCCACCGCTGTTGGTAGATACTGTATTGTAACAAAGTCGTAAGAACCAAACTGCGATCGAAATTTGATTTACTAGTACATAGTGTTGCATAAAATTAATGCGTCAGTTTTAATAAAAACTTTAACATCTTCAAAGTACAGTAGATCCCATAAGGAAGATACTGACCACAGCTTTTGAATGTTTACCCACAGTGCCAAATAGCAGCTTTTGAAGTGGATTTTCAATTGAGGCTCCCATGAAAAAGAATTTTTACCTCATAAACGCGAAAAAACTTATAATTTTGCATTTTTTCACCATAAACAACATTCCAAAAATCCCCACCAAAAAAACAAACAAAAAACATGGTTCCACTTTTAGGATTTCAGGGTCCGATTTGGTAAGGCCCCTCCATTGGCGGAGTAGCTTCCCTAGGCATCTCCTTTAATTTAAATTAATATGTAAACCAAACAATGTAGACTCTAGTTTAAGATTGGTATAATACAATGTCAGGTACTGTACTCTCAATACTTAATTTGGCTTTATTTATTTAAAAGCACTCCAGAACTGCAATTTTGTTTTCGTGTGTGTATAATTTCAATAACTTACAGAAAGCTACTGTAAGTGCAAAATTGTTGTATTAACTAGCTTATAATTGACGCAATAAATTACTAATCATACATATTTAATAAAACGCTACATAAATTATTCACATCGGAATTGCTTTCTTGACGTAGAACTGATGCGCATTTTCAAGACGAGACATAATAATATTTTCCTCGATTCAACCCTGCGAACAAATTAAGCTCATTAGAAGAAAGAAAACCAATAGTCTAGTCTAGTTTTCTTCGTCTCAAACCTTAAAAATGATTAAATAAACAAAAGTAAATTTAGAGCAATGAAATTGATACTTTACCAATTTATTCTGGCATTCTCACTGCCGCCAGCACCAGTGAATTGTTTAATTGCGTAATTTAATCCTTTGTATAAACTAAGCATTATAATTCGTATTTTAAGTACATGTGTACAGTATTATACTGTATACTGCAAAAATAATAAATTTAATAATTCGTTCCTACAAAATCTGTCTTACAAGTAGATTTGTGTCTATTGAGAGTCTAAATAATTTTTGTGTCTGAGCAAACTGTTAAAGAAATCGATTTTAACTTATGTGCAGTACAAATCTTTCATGCTAATTTAATTCAATTTGAAAGACTTACTTCTTAGCAATAACTCATTTTATTAAATTATTAATTATTAAAATTCAATATAATCCATATCAAATTTTTTTTTTTTTTTTTTTTTTTAAAATAGTCCAATAAAAAACAATATTTTCACAACCTACATCTATTCGATCAGGCGCTCTTAATTTGATTTGTTGTTTGCCGACCTACTGTATTCTGGCCTTCCTAAATCCTAATTTAGGTTTATAGGAGATAGCGGGATTTTTTTAAAACATGATTTTTCTCAAACATGATTTACTCAAAATATTTTTGCAAAAAGAAGAAAAAAAAAACAACTAATGTAATTAATTTAAAAATATGACGCGGACTAGAATAAATTAACGATAAAATAAACATTTAAAACCATTATATTCACAATTACCCAATTTGCAAAGAAGAAGAAATAAACAAACAAATAAAAATAAAATAATTATAGCTAATTAACTCTACCGCCATCTAACAAAACTGAGTAAACAATGGTCACCCTATTCAAAGAAAATAAAGAAATAATAAAAGGCTATAGCTTCCGAGTAATTTCAAAGCTTTTGCGCGTGGACATAATTACAAGCCTCAATTACAAAAGGCGATTATAGCAAAACGATTGGGGCTGGAAAAGTGGACATAAATTAACCAACACTGAACCGAGAATTAATTAAAGTCATCACCGCTGTCCTGTCATCTTAACACGAGCATTTTCCCTTTCCAAAATCTAAATAGAATTAGGCGGGCGTACGAAAAGAGTGAGTGTCGAGAAAGTAGCCAGTGCGCTATTCTCCGTCTATAATATATTAGTCAATCCCAATGCTTGTGTTCAAAGCCCTCGGAGGGTTTGGACGTGAATTACTGACTGGTACGTAGCTTATCTCTTCGGAATGATAAGTGCCGCCGAGAATGAGAAACAAGAGAGACGGTATTAAAGAGCTAAAGCAGATTCATTAATTACGTCAACGTGATAAAATAAATTGAGCTGTTTAATTGTCAGCCGTCACATGCGGTAGAGTGGACAACCTCACCCAAGTTCAAAAGCTAACTCGATCAATTTTATGACCGCACCACGAACGTCCATCAGCAATGCGCGCAATTTACTCGAAACTTTTTGAATGGTAATACCTATCATTCTAATTCCAATTCCCATTCTAACGGACAAAATTATTATGCAAAAATTAATTCACAAAATGCAGGGGCAAAAATTTATTCTTTAAATTAAAAAAATAAAAGTTATTAATTTGTGTGCCATTGAAAAATAAAACATTTTTAATTGAAAGTAAACAGAAATTAATAGTTCGTCCTACATAATTAATTTATAATGCTCGTAAAACCAATGTGTAAAAGCTGCCACCAACATACCAGCATTAAACTCAAAATAACATCAAAAAAATCGATAAGCGAGACAATGATACTCGTATTTAAAAAAAAAAAAGTTATTTACGTCAATAATTTTAACACGGCTTGAGGATGCTTCACTGTAATTAATTATTGAAGAACTGCGCAGATAATACTACGCATTCATGACATTCATAATTATTTTTTAAACATCGCTTTATTTAATTTATTAATATCCTTTATACACTAAAAAAAAGCCTTTATAGTCATTAAACTGGCAACATTAAACGGCGAAAGTAATGACAGTTATAAAATATAGAAATAGCCATATACGATGACTAAAATATTATTAATGACCACGACAGCTTGAAAACCCGCTTTAAGCATTATGAAATATTTTCCTCTGCTGGTATCGTAAGAGTATACAGTAGTTTAGAGAGCGAATAAAAACTTTTTTTAATATGTTCAGTCTTTTCGCTTTCACCGACCTAAGTTGAACTGTTAATTACGATCAATAGAAAGTCAACCTTGCTTAGCACAAAACTCGAGTTTCATACTACACTACATTGTTTTAACAACTGTTCATTAAAGCTGTTTTGTTTGCTCGGTAGGTGGTCAATAAATTATTGTTGTTGACTCCGGCACCAAACTCGTTCGAAGGATGTCACGCGCAGTTTACGTAAATTCCAAACTGTAGTTTGCGTGCTCAAAAATGAAGAAAATCACGCTAAAACACCATTTTATATTCACGCTATTTTGCAAACAAAATTTAACAACAACAAAAAAAAAAAATGCAACCCAAAAGTACCCGTTTATATAGCTTTAAATTCACGTACGCTTACGCGAAAATACCTGCAATATCAAGCAAAATTTGAAAAAAAAAAATAATATAAACGACTATTTAATAAATAAGTAGCACTGCTGATTGTTTCCGGAATTGTTTTATTGCATGTATTCTTTCTATCATAACTAACTTTATGATTGCCTTATGAATGTTTAACATAGACATTTACGAAAACACCTCTACCGTTAATTTATATACCGGTACTTTCTGTGGTGTAAACCAATGTAGATGCCAAATTAGTTTCATACAGTACATTGTCAGATTACAAAAAAAAAAGTTTCAAATCCGTAAGTAATTTCAGGATGAATTACCGTCAATTAAGAATAATTACCGATAATTATCTATACTTCGCCAATTTAGGTTTTCATAGCCTCCAAACATGAACGAATATCGATTTCCGAAAGACTGTATCCAAAACCGATAGTCCCCCCAACACTCAGCAGAGGGCCTCAATTTAAACCCATTAGAGTTACTCGGCCTACTGTGTATTAAACCAACTTTCATAATTACAGGGGTTTAACACCGGTCTTTATCGTTACAATATATCTTTGCTTCGGTAATGGCAATATCTTAATTAGCTTCTTAAACACAATTTTTTAAAACCATACGACAGCTTTAGATATTTTATAGCGTCTCGTTTATTACTTACTATCTGTAAAAAAATAAATTACCGCCCTAGTGACAAGTTCCTAAACATCAAAATAAATAAATTAAATTTCACAAAATGCTCGTTGCTATGGAAGACGATCTAATTTACTAACAGAAGACGAACAAACGCTACGAAACGATTTAAAATGCTTGTGCGCAAGCGTCATTCCAAATGAAATGTTTGCTTACCAAAAATAAATCTTAGAAAATGCACTCTTTATATGCTTAGTATAATGTCATGAAGTCAACAATTCTTACATTGAACGTTTATAATTAATGTCTTCAATTATCCAAACCAAATATCTATTCTAGGCTAATGTACTGAAGTTTCACTTTACAAATTGCTCAGAAAGTACGAGAAAAAAAGATGATAGGCTCGATTAATAGTAACCAGAAAAAATTATTATTAAAGGAAAACTCGTTAAGAGCACTGGAGTGTTTACTCGCCATCAAATAGAACATACAATATTTTAACGTATCAAAAATTCGAGCGTTTTAGTCCCTTCTTGGGGATAACATAATGCAAAGCAAAATCCAACCAAATATTCTAAAAAATTATATTTGAATCATAATAGTAACCTTCCTCCATTCGGCTCATCTACCGCTTTAAGAATTTGGAATTTTTGAAGTTTCATTCGAAAACGAACAACCGGTAAGAAAAGATCGGTCCATTGGTGGTTTCAAGAAATACCTAAAATCAAAAAAAGAAATTAATAAAATGTCAATAAAAATTAGCAAAATTATTTGGTGTGAACGCTTTAAGAATTTAACGCAGAATAAATAATTATTAAAAAAGAACGCGCTTGCAGAAGGACTCCGATACAGATTCTAACAATCTCAGTTTTATATTATGCTCCATCGGACCATCTTACACTTCATTGCAGTATACCACCAAAACAATCTAAAATTTTAAATTTAAAGTTATTTTTTTTTTAGTCTTTTTCTTTTTTATTAATTTCAAAAAATTTGGAGAAGCTTCTCCGTAAAATGGTGAGAAATTGAAATATTTGCACTTGTTGGGTTATTTTTTATTACGAACTAAAATTGGTCAAAATTATCTCGGACACCGGGTTCAACATTTACTACTCAATATTAGCCATAAGCACGTAGCATTTTAACTAAAGACTTGATTAAAGCATCTATAAAACGAACCAGTTTTTATATTTTAAACAAACAATTGAAGCTTTTTTTCAAGTAAAATACACAATTTTATTTATAAACAGGTTATTCCAAAGCATGTAAAAACTCCAAACATTTAGCTCTCATAAATAACGTTGTAGGCTACCATAACTACCATAGTTGTACGAAACAAAGTGCTTCATAAAAAAAGTAAATAAAAAAAATGCAAATTCGATGATAATTTCGCAGTTTGTAATAATATTTTCCAGATAATATCCAATATTTCCTATCCATAAAGTAGAATTTTTAAAACATATTCCACTACTAGTACCGGTATTAAATTTGTACGATTTGAAGGAGCTGGCAGCAGATGTTCGAAGCGAAGCGAAAAGTGTAACGCCCTCTCGCTGCAATTTAAATAAACAACCGGAATTTGAATTTCGTTCATTATTTCGCCAATTCCCAACAAAAAAAAAATAAAAAAATTTTATTTTCCGAGCAAATGTGAGTATTGTACAAATGTCCTATTTCGCAATCCAATGTGTCTGGTCGTTTATATTCCAACATTCGCCGAAAAACTATTCGTGCTGCAAATTTTAGAGAAGTAAAGATGAGGGACAAAAAGAAACATAGAAGCCGAGCCTACAGTATCTGAGATATGATTTTTAAAATTTTATATTGTACATCCGACATCATCTACGCGCGCCGAGAGATAGACACTAGTATAAACCCACCCCATTCGTTAACATTTTCACGTCCATTCAGCATAAATCTTTACTGCCAACAAAATCCCCAACTTCTATCTCGTGTTCGTGTTATCTGGAGCTGGCGTCACGTATTTCGTTCAGATCCCCTCTCATCCTATCTCTCGTCTTCCACCGCTGGAGAGAGTGAACCCTTTCCGACTGAAACTTTTTCCCCACCACATTCATCGCCAAATCTGAAAATCTGTCTCCTTTCGTATCATCACGTTCGGAGAAACGCCACAAACGATCAAAAATTTTTTTTGCTTTAAAAAAAAAAAGAAAAACTCGGCAAAGTGTTCCGCTTATGAAGAAAAATCAGCTGTCAAAATTCAAAAATGAACCAAAAGTTCTAAACGAGTGAGCAAATATGCAAATGTGCATTTCTCTCTTTTTTTTTCGATGCTGACGTCACCGTTCTTAACACCCCGTTTCATTCGTTGGTAGATTGTCTAGAATGCTGACTGCGAAAATAAATTATGGATGACGTCGATTTCGCGTCGGGATAAGATTCCGACAGATCTCGACAAGAAAGATCGCGCTCGTATTGATACTAATGGAAGTAGACAAAAACGACGAGGCGCGTTAACATGTTAAATGAAATAAATTTCCTTCAACTTTGAAAAATCGAGTTAAACCGAGAAAAGCACCGGTGTCGATAAATAATAATACTCATCGCTCATATTAATAAAATATAAAGTCTGAATGAATGTAAAACGTGGGCTTAACGCTCTAAAAATACATTATAGAACGACGGTCTCGGAACGTAATAAGTAAATTTAGACTAAATAACATTCAGTTTGATAGATTACCAAATTATTGAATTTAAAAAGCCTCTTTTCCTTATTATAGCCCCTAAATTTGCATTACGGTAAACGATTTACGAGGCAGTTTCCCTTTAAAGCTCTTAAACTAAAACCATAAATGACGTAGGAAAATGGTATATTCGGCTTTAGACCCAATCAGCAATGACTTTCAATGAAAAAAAAAATTACATAACCAACTGCAGTGAGTAAATTTAAAAAAAATTGAGATACAATGTAAGCAATTTATTTAGCCACAAATAAAGGCGAAAAAAACAACACCTTAATACGATACGGTATTTAAATTTCCATTAATGCAGTAAAACTGACCCTGTATAAAAAACTTGGTTACATAGGAAAAAAGTTGGGAATCCAATGTTAAAATATCTAGAAACCGGAAAATCTGCTTAACGCGGAAACGGAAAGCAAATTTAGCACGAATCCCATAATAAAAATTATCCAAAACAGAAAATAAAATAAAAAAAAATTTAGAATAAACTTTCCTTATAGAGCTCTCATTACTCGCTTTACATTATCTTTATGTGTAATGTTTCTGTCTTTAACACTAAGTTGCTAATAAAAAGGAAATTATCAAAAATTATTATTGTGATATTTCGTTTTGTTTATTTATTCCGTCTACCTTAAGGTGTCATATTTTAATTCAAAATAATTTTTTTTTTGGTTATTTCTGCAAGAGTTGTGTATGAATAAAAAATGGTAGACAAAATGGATGACAAAACTTTTATCTCTCGTCTAGACTGTCACCACAAACTTAAATCCCCCAAAAATGTTTTTATCAGTTATAGATTCCAGTTTTAATTTTCTTCAAATTTTTTACAACCTTAATACATGTAAAACGAAAACTGGACAAAGGGAAAAAGTGTTTTGAGAACCACACAATTCCGTTTTACACAACTTTTACCGTAGGAAACGTCAAACATTAACCTAATATAAGTACAGTATGTAATAAGGCACCTCTTTATTTCAAACTTTTTTTAAATTTTTCCAAACTAAACTCGTTATCCTTATACAGTAGTCTTGTTTTAAAAAAATTTACTGTAAACCAATACTTTAAAAAAAGTTTTACAGTAAACCAATACTTTAAAACGGCCGCATGATTAGATTGCGTTCACAATGTATTCTGCACGTCGTCTTAAATTTGTCTTTAAGATTATTCGGAAAGATATTATGGGTACGCGGTACTCGTGGATTCCATTTTCCGTCTGATTGCTTTCTTTAGTGTCTCTTTCAAAATATATCCACTTCAATTTCCAAGCAAAAGTCCAATAAAGTTTCTGTCAGCCCCCTCCGATATCACCTTAACATTCATTCCTCGTCCGCAGGTACCTGCGTCTCTATCGATTAATACAACCTAATAAGCCTCGTACCGGTATTTACAAATGCAAATCACATTATTTTACTCGTTAACCGGCGCATAATACATCAGTCGCGCCAAATATAAATGACGATCATTATTAGTTAGCGTTGAGTAGTTGGGGTATAGTGTCTTCTGGGTGCTATTTAAGTTAATTCTCCGATATCCTCCCCCGCTCGCTTTATTACCCCATCCGACCGCTTCTGTTACGGATTTCGCCGTCCAAATTGTTACTTTGGCTTTTGTGGTCGTTCACGGCCATTGTAAAAAAAAATATCCGGCTTAAGTCTATAAATTTGCACGTGACAATTCCCCATCAAAAACCTAACCTTATGCCGCATTTCTTCCCCGCCGCGAGTGGGAATGAGATTATTTGACTGCGAGCACGGTGGATCCGCTTGGAAATCGTCGGCGATGGCTGGCAAACAACAGCGCAATTTAGGTTAACGCATCGCACGCTGATCCGAGGGGAAGAGAGGCCATCGACGCCTCTGCTATTTTCATCAACAAATCGACTACGTATGTAGGCTAATAACATATCATGGCCATGACACTGTTTGTCGACTATAAAATGAAAAGCGTGTTTGGGAAAAAGATTTTTGCTAGAATAGATATTCGAATGCTTTTTTCAAAATTGAATTAAATGGATTGGAAGCGACGTCACAAACAGTTACGTAGCCGGGGTACGCGCTTCGTCACCTTTAAAATAAAAGTAATAATAAAAAATTAAGTTTCGCGTGATTCATAAAGAAGTTAATAACAAAAAAGTAATCACGCACATTCTGAAAAATGAAAACGCTCCTAGAAATATTTTCCGAAAACAATTTGCAAAATTAAAAAAGAAAAAAAAAGTTTAATGCGCGGTAATTAATTTTGGAGAATTAAATCTACTTAGTCCAAAATGACATAGGGTGACGTGTAATTAAATTACGAATGCAAAATAATGAAAAGTAACATCACTCAGCATTGATGAAATTAATTAAAAGTAATGCTAGGGGCATTATGAAATATACACGATATGATCATATGAAGTTTAATAAAAGAGAAAAAACTTGACAACAAAATAAAATGACAAAACATAATGAAGGACGATGATAGTCTACAGTCAGTTCGTATTATTAAGCTACACAAGACCAATTTAAAAAAAAAAAAACTGTTTACAGTATACCAAAAACGTACAGTACCGGCATTAAATTTTATAATCATTCTAAAAGAAATGTGTTCAAAAAATATTCTCAAAATTGAAATTAAACTTTCTCTAATTTTTGTAGTAATATTAAAATACTGTACAGTATATGCCTAGGATATGAAGGTTAAATAAAAAATATTACGAGTATATCATTAAAGATTAAGATTGTTAATAGGCTTTCAAATTCTTCCCAAGCGCATGCATCACGGACCGCAGCACAAGTATTAAACGGTAGGGTATGGAGTGCGTCAAGCGAATTAACGCTCTATATTTAGTCGACCGTAAATTCGATTATAGCTCGGTATTAACATACAAATTGATATGTAAAAAAACGATAAAAAATATTTAAAAAAAAAAAATTGATTTTCAAGACGAAAATTATCTCTAATAAGTAAATCGTAGAAACAAATCGTCTTTATCTATTTTTCGATCCAGTTAATCTGACTATTGCATCACAATGTTTGTTTTTTTAATTATTAAAAAACTCCAACGAACAAAGTTTGATTCGTTTCTTTATTTCAACGTAGTAAAATATGAAGTACGAATATTACATAATTATTTTGCTTATTTATAATATCAAGACAAGACTCTTGTCGCCCGTATCACCCATTCAATTAATACAGTAGTATTTTATTATTTACTTGTGACGCTCTAAGTGCTTTTAACAAAACAATTTAAATAAAATAAAAAAATCATAATAATACACAATTTAATTTATGTGTGAGTAGTCGCCGCTATTTCTTTCTCTAAGAACCTCGGTCGGATTTCTGCAGCTACATTGTAAGCATCCAGTAATTTCTTATATTCGCCTGGATATTTCTTTTGTAAGATATACGCAGCTTTGCCCATAAAAATCCTCTCCTGCTCGTTGCACGAGTCGCAAACTCCGTCTACCGCAGAGTCAGGCATCAATACTATTGTGACAAATTATTCATGTCAAAACATACACACACACAGGATTTTTAAATGTCATAATTACCATCTCTCACGTGCTTTCCACCTCTGTCGCACACGTTCGGATTCTTTTTCGCAATGCAAGCCACTTGAGTGATAACGTAGGCCTTGTTCTTTAGCAAAAAATCGAAACTAACCAAAGGCATAGTATCTTGGGCTAAAACGCAACTAGCTGCGACCGCGGTCAGCAACAGCATCAACGAGTTAACGGTCATTTTGGAACGATGATTACCAGCGAAAACTCTCGCAGTTGCCTTTATATAAAAATTTTAAAACACGTAGTTAAACTTATAATCACATGAATTGTCAAACAACCAATAATCATAAAATCAATAATATTGCAACTCAAATTCAATTACAGGTTTAAGATCGAAATTTTAATGGACGTTAAGGACTTCGTATTAATTTTCCTTTCAAAGCAGCAATTAACGTCCATGTATTCCATTAAATTACAGCATAGATAGCTTATACTCTATTGGTTTCTACCGATATCTATAATTTAATACTCTCTATGCAATATCTAATTTTAATTAGAAAATATAATACAATCGTGTTGCTATAGAATCTAATCCATTTCCAAACAAACCGCCAAGAAATTTATAAATCTGCTATTTGGCCAGTGGGTAAACGTCTTTCGATCCCTCCATCTTTAAAATAAGTTACAGTATAAATACATTTCGAATAATTAAATCTTTGCGTTTGTGATGCGTTTAAAAAAGTAAGAATGACTAATTATTAAGAGTTAGCTCGTCGCTCCTCAATGCGAGAGCTTTATGATTATACAGTATTAGCATTTTATTTTTTTTAAAAAATAACCAGCCCATAGTTGAAGTTTGACATTTTCTTTTGCATGAGTTGTATCGTTAACTTTAAAATCTGTTTAAATTCATTCATAAAATAAGAACTTTTTAAAATAGAAATTAAGGTTATAATATGGCATATTATGCCAATAAGTATGTTAAGAATCGCTTTTAAAAAATATTAACTTGTCACAGTATTTTATGAATTAATATTTTTTTAAATTTAAAACTTTAATTTTGGTAATAATTTATTCTTACCATTTTTAAAGCATAAATTTAATTTATTCCGCTAATTTTGATTCGCCTTGCGGCGAGTGACTTCATACGAAAATTGGTTAATGCGTCATTCTCCAAACTTCATTACCATAATAATTCTAATCGCTTCGAACAGATTAGCACCAAAAACGTACAATGGGATTAATTTCATTGTTTAATAAAGTTAAAAGCCTGCCTTTAAAAGTACAGAAATACAATTCTAAGAGATTCCGGAGAAGGGTGACGTGTAATTAAATTACGAATGCAAAAGAATGAAAAGTAACATCACTCAGCATTGATGAAATTAATTAAAGGTAATGCTAAGGGCATTATGAAAAATACACGATATGATCATATGAAATTTGATAAAAGAAAAAGAAATAAATTAAAAAATTAAAAAAAAAAAAAAAAAAAAAATTGACAACAAAATTAAATGACAAAACATAATGAAGGACGATGCCAGTCTACAGTCAGTTCGTTTTATTAAGCTATACAAGACCAATTTATATTAAAAAAAACTGTCTACAGTATACCAATAATGTACTGTATTAAATTTTATAATACTGTACTGTATTCTAAAAGAAATGTATTCAAAAAAATATTCTCAAAATTGAAATTAAACTTTCCCTTATTTTTGTAGTAATATAAAAATACAGTACAATACATATCTATGATACGTTTATATAAAAAATATTATACTGTATAATTTAAGATTGTTAATAGGCTTTCAAATTCTTCCCAAGCGCATGCATCACGGACCGCAGCACAAGTATTAAACGGTAGGGTATGGAGTGCGTCAAGCGAATTAACGCTCTATATTTAGTCGACCGTAAATTCGATTATAGCTCGGTATTAACATACAAATTGATATGTAAAAAAAAAAAAACTATAAAATAATTTAAAAAAAAAATCGATTTTCAAAACGAAAATTATCTCTAATAATCAAATCGTAGAAACAAATCGTCTTTACCTATTTTTCGATCCAGTTAATCTGACTATTGCATCACAATGTGTTTTTTTTTTAATTATTAAAAAACTCCAATGAACAACTTCAACTATTAAACCCAAAACGTTTAATACGTTTTTTTATTTCAATGTAGTAAAATATGAAATAATACATAATTATTCTGTTTATTTATAATGACAAAACTCTTGTCGCCCGTATCACACATTAGTACAGTAGTATTTTATTATTTACTTGTGACGCTCTAAGTGCTTTTAACAAAACAATTTAAATAAAATAAAATAAATCATAATAATACACAATTTAATTTATGTGTGAGTAGTCGCCGCTATTTCTTTCTCTAAGAACCTCGGTCGGATTTCTGCAGTTACGTTGTACGCATCCAGTAATTTCTTATATTCGGCTGGATATTTATTTTGTAAGATATACGCAGCTTTGCCCACAAAAATCCTCTCCTGCTCGTTGCACGAGTCGCAAACTCCGTCTACCGCAGCGTCAGGCATCAATACTATTGGGGCAAATTATTCCTGTCAAAACATACACACACACACACAGGATTTTTAAATGTCATAATTACCATCTCTCACGTGCTTTCCAGCTTTGTCGCACACGTTCGGATTCTTTTTCGCAACGCAAGCCACTTGAGTGATAACGTAGGCCTTGTTCTTTAGCAAAAAATCGAAACTAACCAAAGGCATAGTATCTTGAGCTAAAACACAACTAGCTGCGAACGCGGTCAGCAACAGTATCAACGAGTTAACGGTCATTTTGGAACGATGATTACCAGTAAAAACTCTCGCAGTTGCCTTTTTATAAAAATTTTTAAACACGTAATTAAGCTTAAAATCACACGAATTGTCAAACAACCAATAATCATAAAATCAATAATATTCTAATATTTAATATATTCAAATTCAATTAGAGGTTTAAGATCGATATTTTAATGGACGTTAAGGGCATACAACCAATAATCATAAAATCATAATATTCTAATATTTAATATATTCAAATTCAATTAGAGGTTTAAGATCGATATTTTAATGGACGTTAAGGGCATAATATTAATTTTCCTTTCAAAACCACAATTAACGTCCATGTATTTCATACTTTCTATGCAATATCTAATTTTAATCAGAAAATTACTTAATATTTTTTTTTTTTTAAATAATACAACCGTGTTGCTATGTATGCTAAGTATGTTAAAAATCGCTTTTAAAAATATCAACTCGTCACCGTAGTTTATGAATTATTATTTTTTTAAATTTAAAACTTTAATTTTGTTAATTAACTTCCTACTACTGTATTTTTAAAGCATGAATTTAATTTATTCCTGCAATTTTGGTTCGCCTTGCGGCGAGTGACTTCAGCGAAAATTGGTTAATGCGTCATTCTCCAAATTTCATTACCATAGTCTAATCACTTCGAACAGATTAGCACCAAAAATATACAATGACATTAATTTCATTGTTTAATAAAAGTGAAAAGCCTGCCTTTAAAAGTATACAGTAATACAATTCTAACCAAACGCTTTTTTTTTAAATAAGCTATCCAATTATACGAGTCTATATTAAGAAATTCAATATAATTTATCTTCTCTATATTATGTACTGTAGCAGGGAAAAATCTTGCGCTCATTGGAGAAATGTAAATGGCGCGTGACCGACCAGACCTTCTTTTACTACATGTACCGCACTGACGCAGTGAAAGTCTTTAATCTCCGCACTATTCCAAAATCTCCAAAACCCACGCGCTGTCAACCTAATCCAGTTTACAATGTTGAATATTAGGATGTGTTCGCTTTTCTCCTTTCGCCGATGCTTTTACCTATCGTTAATGCTGAAAACCGCAACAGCAATCAACGTGTTTGTGTGTTAAGAACGGAATCGTTCGAGTTTACCAAAGCTTCAAATAGCGCTCAATCGCTTTTTCTTTCTTTTTTTTTTTTTTTTTAACACAATTACCTACAAACTTAATAAAAGCGCGGAATATTTCAAGTTCAAGATTGTCGCCGACAGGGCGCAGTTAACACAGACCTCTATTTCGGTTGGTCATTTAAAGCCACAACAAAGTATCTAAGATTATTTCGTATTATCAAGATGACCACACCACCTTCCTTTATTAAATTGCCGACACATCCGGTTTTATATCGTCGCCTATCACGACTTTTACAGGTAAAAAAAAAAGGTTAACCGTGATGATTTGGCAACACCAGAATCACTTTTTCAAATTACTGTAATTTCTATTTTGTTCAAACAAATTTCCGGCGCATTATTATGTCAATTAAATGCTCTGACACAGTGACATCATTTTTCGCCGAAGCAATGAAAGGATTACTAACTACATGTACACACACAAATAATTTTTGCAATTTTGGTAAAAAATTTTTTTTAAAAAAAAGTGAGAAAAAATGCTATTGTACTAGTATAATATGAACCCTTAAAAAACGTTAACACAATATATGTAGGGCCTACCGTATTCTGTAATAACTCCTTTAGCTTGAATAATAAGTTTGGTCTCGTCAATATCCCAGGCTGTTTGAAACCAGACTAATCAAGGAACTACGTAAATACGCGTATTTACCAGTACAGAAAATGCTAACGAGCTCGTTACAGAAAAAAATTTTCCCGTAATTTTCAATAAATAAAAAACGAAATTAGAATGATTTTATTAAAAATAATTTACCTTTATACTTTTTTTTTGCATTTTATGACGAGCTATTTGACTAAATTCGAATTTCAGTAATCCAAAAACGCAAAAAAAAAAAAAAATTTATTGCTTATTTATTCATAAAATAAAATGTTATTTTTTACATAATATAAAACTACAGTAATTTATTCCAATAATTTGAATAAAATGCAGTAGCGTTTTTGCTCCGAAGGTAGACAAAGTCTAATTGATGACCTATGTCGCGTGCGTTCGAGGCTATTTTCAGCACTTGTAACCTCCATTGCCTTCCGCATTTTAACTTCGCTTTTACACTCGCAAAAGCATAAAAAAAAATATATATATATACTGTATACAACAAACCTGAGGGAATAAAAGCAAATAGATCAACGCATTCCAAACTGTTTTTCAAAGTGCCTGCGCTTTGTAATTGCTTTGATGACGTAATAGCGTATGAGAAGAAAAGTCGACTACTGTCGGCATAGTATCGATTGCGTCGACAGATAAATATGGCTCAAAATCTCCAGCGCAACTTCTATCTAGTAACGCATAAACTATCTACATAGTCCCATATACTCATACCGAGGAAATCGCACGAAACACAACGTATTATCCCGCGCAATATGCCAGCAATCAAAAGAATTAAAACTTAAAATAGAAAAGTTATTTCCGATAAATAGATAGCTCCTTATTTTTAGATTTTAATCATACTAAGAGAAATTTTCATTCTTTTTAGGGTGAAAACGCCGCCTAATCATTTATTTTTCATAAATAAAATGTTGCCTAGTGATGTGAAATTATTTCCGTTTATTCCACCCCTCCAGAGTTAATATCGTCTAAATCTTAATACCTTCCAAATTGGTCTATGTCGACTGAAAACAATAAAAAAAATCGTTTCTGGGACAAATAAAATAAATCCAATTTAAAAATGGTTTTTCTGCTTATTATGTTTGATATTAATAATTAATTCTAACCAGTAATCCAATGTTTAAATCGAATTGGAAATGTACTTTAAAATGAAAGCTATATTTAAACGCAATAGATAATTATAGTAATATTTTTTTTTTTTTAAAAAAACTTATATTTTGTTTCATCTCAAGAAAACAATTACACAATACAAGAGTTATCCGAAAGTGATAGGACTTGGGAGGGAAGATTGCGCGCGTCTATAAGGAATCACGAAACCAACAGACAAACAAAAACAATCTTACATTTCACACTTTGAAAAGGTTTCGCGCTTCATTTCTCGCATCTCGATCAGACAATAGAAAAGTAAAAAAAAAAAAAAAGCCCTATCCAAAAAAAATAAAATAAAGAAATCAATGAAAAGTCTCTATCGTACTGACAGGGGTTTCGAACCGCTTCACCAACAAAAAAAAAACCCCAAACAAACATTGAATAGCAAATAGAAAAACTTTCTACTTAAAGCAACAACTCACTCTACCAATGCAACCATAAAAGATAATTAATAATTTTTTTTAAAAAAAAAACAAAATGTCGAACAATCGAATGAAAATCAGAAATGCAAAGGGGTTCAACGGTCAAGTCCATCCCTACCTACAGTATGTGAAATGAATTTGTAATAACCGAATCCCCAAACAACGCAATTGGCATTCGTCTCACAAATTTAATTAGTTTTTCGAACTTGGATGGAAGAAAAGGAAATTGAAGAATAATTGATTCGAAGTTACAGAAAACACTCCGAACCCATCAACTAATGCATAATTAAAAGAACCGTGCTTCGCTATTTAAAAAATAGAAGCGCTCGTGAAGTAAGCTGAGGCTAACGAGCGGATGAAACCCCGTATATTCTCCAACCATCGATCTAAAAATCAGACTTCATACTTGCTTTTCACACATTATTTTTTTTTCCATCTATTTTTCGTTATTTCTTTCAACATAAAGAATATTCGTATCAAAATGTCGATTGTAGACTTTTGTCTAATCAGGAAACGTTTTACTAATTTCCTTTTCTTCATTACTCCTAATTAGCAATTTACGAACTTTTGTCAGGAAAATTCGCAAAATTTAATTAAAGGTGACGTTGACAACGACAGAATTAATCGCTTTAGAAACTGTATTAAAAAAAAACAACCTTCGATCAATTAATAAAAAATAAAAAAAAAAAAATTCTTGCCGGGTATCAAAATCTTCAAGCGAATATACCCATTCACTTCATATTGTTGATACCATCCATATTGTTGGTACACATGGAAAAACACCTTTAAAAAATATGCTAACGACGTTCCCTTCCCATGTCAGTTCTACATAAATTGTACATAGAAACGGTTGCATTTTCACAATACACCGCCACGCTTAATAGTGATGTATACTGTCCAAATAGAATGCACAATAGAATTTCATTGATCTATTGTCAATGGGGGAGGGAGGAGTTAAGCCTTCCGTTCTTGTTTTAGGTCACGCATACGTCCACAATTTGCATTTAGAATGGCGAATGTTAACGCCCGTTATTCTCTTGCATTTAAGAATTTCAATTGATTTACTCGTTTAGTCAACTCTCAAAAGTAGATGAAACGGCAGTTTTGGAACTTACCATATTCAACTACTCCGTATTTATTTTACGTAGGAAACACGCATAATCGTAGAATGTGTTTCCTCTTTCGCATTCTTAATTCGCCATTACATTGTATTTGACGATTAAATAAGATTGTTTACATTTTCAAAACACAATCAACAGCGCTTTTAACAACGACATTGTTTATAGTTGTACTTGAACCAATTCAAACTATTACATCGCATAGTATTGTATTTTTCCACATTCAAACACGCGCACTCGAATTATTTGCAAAATTTTTAAATAATTAATAGGAACCATTCAAAACAATGAAAAAATATTTTTGGAACTCCTTTCTATCGCATTTTTTTATAAGTTACGTGAAAATCCTTCACTGTAGACGTTTTATAAAGTATCGCCGATCCACCACCGTGCAACGATTGTAAAAACAAAATATATTCTAAACCGTTCTTATATCTTCCGTATAATCAAAATAAACGATAACACTTTTACGATGGCGTGTATATTTAATAAAATAATATAAACCAGTTATTCCATATTTTTCGAGAGTATTTCAGATTTTACAATGTCAGCTCTAAACTTTGCGCACGAAATAATCATATTGTACATACATGTAGCAACCTACATGTACAGCACAGTACTACATTTTCACTACCTCAGCTATAAACACAATAAACTTGATATAAGCTTACAGCTCGCCATTTTCCCGTCGTAATACGTACTAAGAAAATAGTAATATTAAAATATAAAAAAAAACTCCTTCTTCAAAGTACAAACAAATAACGAAATTCAGCTCAAAAACTTTTTTCTTTTTATATTAAAATGTAAAGGATTGAGCAGGATAAACACGCTACAGTAAATGCAAATACAGAGATATTAAAATTCTGCATCAGCAAAACGTAGCAGAAATGCGCAGAATATCGATACGAAAATGAAAAAGCAACATCTATTTCGGTCCTTTACCTAAATTGAAAACTCATGAGCAATATTAAAATGTAAAACCGCGATATTTAATTAAAAACTTCGATAATTAAATTTTACTAATTAAAATTTAATTTCACGACTGAAACGTTAGCTAAAATAATACAACTCTTATTAATTATTACTCGTCTAACTTTCTAAGCCTGCTACCGGTACTATAAATTTTAATCAAGCTTAAAAAAGAGTCAACTTGAGTTTTAATAAATATAAGCAAAGTACCGTAGTAATTAATAGAAACTTCACAAAAATCTAATTAAGACTTAATTTTCTTCATAATGAGGCAAAAAAAAAAAAAAGAGTCGTTTTCTCGCATCGAATCTTCAACGTTGCATTTGGTCATCTGTCTAGACTCTCTAGAGTCATAAAGTTGCATAACTAAGTGCGCAGACACAATGGACTCTCAGCCGAGGAAGAATCCCTAGAGACTCAAAGGCCTATAAATAAGTAAAAAGCCTCCGTTATCTTAGCAGAGATGTTACGTCGGCAGAGTTTTACTTTGCGGCGTAAAATAAAAACAGCGCCAGGCGATAATTGAAGCTGGCTCACATCACAACCGCGTAAAAAGAGATAGATCGAGGATAAAAATCTCTAAAACTACCAAGGCTGTAGAATATTTCAGCAATTATTCAAATTATCAAATTTTCCTCGCGTCTAATTATTCCTCAAAAAGTGCCTTCTCTCATTCTCCTTGCTTCCCGCAAGCTTCATTCAGCTTTTATTCTTTCTAGAAGTAAAAATTATTCTCATAAACGTAAATTAAAAATAAATGGGGAGAGGGAGTAGAGTTATAATAATTTTTTTTTTATTTATTTCTATGAAGTGCCATTGATAGGGCTGCGTCTATTTTTAGAGTCATTAACTGGCGAACGACTCGGGAGAGAAAATATTTTCTGCGACTGTCATCACCCAAGCAAGGTCTCTGAAAATAGGCTGGCAGTTGAAACATTCCCGATGTGAAATGACTTCGTAACGAACCGAAGCCGCACATAAAAATTGAGATAATTTATTATCATTATTAAAGCATTTCACGTGGAAATGGCGCTAATGATGATAATTTTCCGCATGTGCGGATTTTACGTCGAAGAAAGAATCTTTTTTTAAAAAAAAAAAAAAACAGCCATACAGCTATATAAAACGAAGCCATGCACGCCAAACAACACTTCAAAATAGTTCCATAAAATTCGAAATAAATATTTTCTACTTTTTAGATTTATTTTTAATGCGAAGATTGCTGAACAAACAAAAAAAAAAAAAAAAAGATATTGGCTTCATCCGACCAATTTCATTTTTTTTAAAACCCTACCGTAAATGTTGATGAAATTTTAGAATTGAAGTGTTTGCAGCAATAACCAGACAACTCTATTTCAGTAAATTTTAACAAACTACATTCAAACAAACGCGATAAAAGATAATTTAACATGAGCTAAACATTTCTTCCCACTTATTCTCCATATATTTCAACGGACATCTTGCATGTAAAATTTAGGTGGATCATTTCAAATTTGGCTGAAAATGCTCTTTTAAGAAACTAATAAATATAGCCTGATACCAAGTTTTAGCGTCAAAATAAAATTCGCTTAAAGCTCAAATTTTTACTTAGAATTTTAGGAACCTTCCACCTATCTCCACTGAACTTGCTAATAAAAAAGATATACCATTCGCTAAGCTTCATAAACACAGCACCAGTCAATAATAAACCCTTTTATCATTACGGATCACCTTTTAACTAAAAAAAAAAAAAACGAGAAAAAAAAAATGCAGTTGTCAGGTTATTGCTGTAAACCTTATAATGGATACAATAAATAATCTCCGAATACATGTACTGTGAAGTCGAATGAGCCGTGTTTCACAAGGTCATAACGATGAGAACCCAGATTTGAAAGTACAAAAAAAAAAATAATTGATTACGTTTTGAAATAAATTATTACCGATCGATCCAAACAAGGAAGTAGTACATCTGCTTTATGTTATATAAATATACCCCTGCTAATTAATATTTCGCCGTCTACTTTCCTATTTCTTTTATGGGATCGTTTCAAAGTTTATTATTTTGAATCAAATATTTTTATGGCGAAAGCTTTCGCTGATTATTCCTCGGAATATATAAAATTAAAACGACTATTGCTTTTTAACTATCAATATCCCAGCGCAATAGAATACTCGTACCATTTTCTTTTATATTTTAAGTCCCTTCATAATTATATGCTCGCGATAATAAATGAATTATTCAGTTTCTTTTGAATATATTCTTAAAGAGATATTTTTCTTGCTTGGAAATACCAAAGATTACTAAGATTATGCATGAACAAGTCAACTAATCTTCTTTTCTCATTCGCGTAACGTATACTCAACACATTCGTGATAAAAAAAAATAATTAAAATCAATATTTTTTTTATCTAATATTTAAATTTTTTGTATTTAATATCCGATAATTAATTTAAAAGTATATTCAAAAAATATTAATTTTTTAAGGAGGAATCAAACAAAAGCAAAAATATTTCACAAATATGTTTTGTATTTTAACAACTTTTCTAGCTTTTCCTATACAACTCCATTATTTGACATTCGATATAAAGCCATCAAATTGTGTATTAGCATATTTACAGTGCCGAATTTTTTTTTTTTTGCTAATGTGCGTTATACATCTTAGGTCCTCACAAAGCTTTAAGGCTTTTCAAAATGTAGTCAATACGCTTTTCCATTTTTTTTTTTTTTATGTTAATAGCCCACCGTAGAACCGCAATATTTTCTACCTTCTAAATCTGGCCTTGTATATTGAATTTTATAATGAAAAAAAGCCATTCTTTTTTTCCATTTTCAATTAGCTTTTTAAAAAAATAAAAAAAAAGTTTCAATAAAGTCTTATTTTCCGAGCCTAGGGCAAAATAATTGAATGCTGAGAGAGCAGGTGACTCGCATCTGCAAAACTAATTGAATTCTTTATGTTAGAAAAAGTCATTTGCTAGTTTTAATATCAAGTTAGTTATACATTTTGTATCAAGAAATAAACCGAACAAATTGCGACTTGGAAAAGAAAAAAAAAATACAGTAATAATGTAGAATATTTATGAGAAATATTTTCGTCACTTTAGTAGCACAATTCATTTGAATTAAGGTTAGTAGAACTGAAGTGTACAGTTACTTCAACCTAACAAAATCTATACCGTTATAATATACACGAGAAGAAAAAAGAAAATCACAGGCGTAATAGTAGATAGAGAAAGAAAAAAAAAATATGATAGCACACGCTCTCTCTCCCACGGCGCTCTTTTTCCTATTTCTCTCATCATTTTAGTAAATCTAGTCTCCTTCGATACTACGTGAGCATATTAGCAGTACAGCTACATAACTTTCGATGTACATTCTATTATGATCGAATCTGGAACAACTCCAAATTCGATCGATATTTTCTAAAATAAGTTTCAAATGTGAAAAACTAACAGGTGAACATCGACGACGAGAGAAACTAAAAAAAAAAAAAAAAAAAAGCTCCCCCTATCCACGGCTTCACTCGTGCATCTACAGCGTCAACCTTGAAAGAAACAGATTAAAGATATCTCGACATTACAACGCCATTAAGAAGCGAGTCTGGGTAAACAATCGTAATAGATAAATTGAAAAGAAAAAAAACACCCACCCATCTCTCGTCGTATAATCTACAGATAATAATTTTCCGAGACAAAATACGCAATTTAAATAAATCTGTACCTAATTTAAATGGCAAAACAATATGTCTCAAAATTCGGTAGAAGAAAAAAAAAATCTTGTCTGAAGTGTTTTGATTTATCATACTAATGTCTGACTGAAATTAAATCCGGTATGCACGATAGTAATTAAAATCAACTTACATAAAAATAAAATTAATTAAATAATGATATAGCGGGAATGCTGTAAAGAAATTTAAATACCTCGCAGAACATGTATTTTAGGGCTACCATATTTTAGAAATTAAAAATCGCTACACGTGATTTTTAGCCTACATTTTTAAATAATAAAATAGCGGTATATAAAATTATTTTTAAAATTTTTAAGAAATTATTTCACTTTTTAAAAACTTCATAAAATTCAAAAATCAAGTTTTTGCAGAATTCAGAAAATCAAGTTGCAATAGCTAGAGTAGAAAATTTGGGCTCTCATGAATGAGAAGTCCCGCACCCTGTACCTTTAACATACTCCTAACTGTTATCTACTGTAGTTAATTTTGAAAAAATATTTGCATGAGGTTAAAAAAGAAAATAATAATGAAGATTGCTTGAATAAAAAAAAATAAAGATTTTTAAATTAAAATTCAAAAAAAGCAGTACAAAGCAGTATTATTGAAGCAAATTCAGCTACAGTAATTATTCTTTAAAAAATATACTCGTATAATATAAAATTGTATCATTCAATTGCATAGTAAAACTCATTTATATCTTTCAATGCAATAAATTTTTAAAACTTTTTCAATATCCTCCTCCCCCTGTACAGTAATTCCTAAAAAAAAAATGCTGGGGTCAGCGCAGCATTCAAAAATAAAAATATTTTGCAGTGCGGACCTTTAAAAACAATAAAAGTACTTAATTTACTGCCAAATGCAGCGCGGTTGGTCGGTCGACTTATTTTTAAGATAATTTCTAATTTACCATGTAAACATGCAAACCATGTAAACAAACATACTGTAAATCTTTCGCCTCCAATTTTCAGATTAGAAAGTCAATGATCGAAACATAGTACGGTACATGTTATCAAAATTGTATACGAGTAGCCTACTGTATATCCCTTTTTGTAACATAAAATTTTTAGGTACCGCTACTAAATTTATAAACTAGGTCTACGAGCTTTTAGTCCAATAACATACAAATCCCTCCCCGCTTCTCCAAAAAAAAAAAAAAAAAATCTCATCAAATTTGATGACCACCACGCAACGTTTTCCCTCCACCTCGTTAATTGAAATCCTTTTTTCTCAACCGTTTCTGACTCGTCGAGTGTCAGATCATAACCCCCAAACGATCGGTCATGCATAGCTGAGGTTATTAATCATCAAGTACATTTATTGCTCTTTGTAATATTGCTATCGCAGTCATTTGTTTGTGTATCCCCATGATCATAAAGTCATTTATTCCCCATATATAATAAGTGAAGCCGAGAAAAAGTTGATAGCGTGACCAGACTACATCTGTAGAGATGGCGTCTAGAGGCCAATATTCCCGCCATTAACCGCCGATTTTTCATTTCTCGCAATCGCCAACACCACCGACTTAAGACGTCATCCCCCTTTCTTAAAGAACTTTCACCGATAATATAGACTTAAAACGAAAAGAATCAAACGGAAAAGACGAGGAATAAAAAAGCATCTGGCCGACATAAAACTGCTCATTTACCCCGACAATCATACATCCGTCTTTTACGTTCGTTTACTTTTTGTTTAGCACGAACCTAGAACGCTGATAGTGATAGAAGACTTTCCTATTTTTGAGGAAAAAGGGGTTAATAGGGGGAAGACGAGATCCCGTTTCATATTAAGAATATAATCATCGCTTTCTTTAATTTACTCACCCAAATAAGCTTTTCTTTTTACATAGAAAATGAGAAAAACAAATCTCGAGAGAGAATAAACACCTTGACATGACACAAAACTCGATTTGTTTACGACTCGCAAAACGTTTTTCCCCCCCCAACTCGAATAGAAGAGGGAGAATAGAAAGCATTGTTATCGACTAGGGATAGATAAAAATCGCGCGAACTGCGGCAGTCTCCAACGACATTTGAGCGCAATCAAAAACGGTAAATATTAAAAATAAAGTCGCTTGGAAAACCAAGGAAAAATATCGCACATCGCTTCTTCGCGGTAAACTTACCACTCGCAACAAAATAAAAATTAAGCTGGTAATAAAAATGTAGTTCGACTTACCATTACACGTTGCCGCAATCAAATTCTCAGCATCCGCAGTTGGAACTCGGCCTAAAAGAAGAAAATAATAATAATTAAAAAAAAATTCAGTACCGGTATCTAAATAAATTTAAAAATAAAAAGTAAAACATTAAAAAATAAAACGAAAGAAAATTAATTGAACACATACAAAATATTATAATACTCGAATACCTAAAGAATTCCAAAGTTATTATTACCGTATTATAATTACGTCTCAAAAATATCCAGTACAGTATTGGTATGTAGGCAACATGTATTGTTAAAAAAATTTTCGTTATTATAATTATAACCCCAGTAAAAAATTTCAGCAGAATTATTATGCAAGGTAAAAAAAAACCCATCAGGAGTATGTTTGAGCACAACCATGCATAAGTTTTTCAGATCGATTTTTGCGTGGGTAATCACATTAATTTTCTAATTTATTAACGTTGCAATTTTTTTAAAAAAAAAAATAAAATTTCTTAGTTAGAGCGATATTCATTACGATGAAAACTAATAATTATTAGCTAATATAATACTGTATATAATTTTTTTTTTTTAAAAAAAGTTAAGAACTTAACAATATTATCTCCATCCGCAAATAGCAATTCTCACGTTTATTAATGGTACGCTACTTTCCGCCGCGTATAATCTAAACAGGAGTAATAATAATAAATGCCAAATTGATTCAAGCAGGTACCGCGGTAGAGAAGTGTTTATTTAAATGCGGCAAAGCGTAAACAGAAATAATTGGATTGTAAACAAACAACACGTGCGAATAAAAGCTTTTACGTTCTATCTCATTAACAAAAATTAGCGATTTAAAAAGAAGAAAAAAAACCAAAAAAAGTATATTCAATACCATCTTAATTAGCGATAGGATTCCACGCGAAATTGTATATAAGAACGGAAATTAAAATATATTTCCGCGAATCTACTCTAATCGTCGACAATGTTTGAAGAAAAGATTATCTTTCTGCTCATTTCTCATTATTAAGTAGAGAAAGAAAAAAAAAAGTGCAATAACCTTTATTCCATTTCCTTAAAAAAAATAATAATAATAAAAAAAAAAACCCGCGCCTTTTTAACTAAATGGAAGCCAATCTAACCGAACATAATCCAATCCTAAAGCTTTTGCCTTTAAAATATAAACGCGAACTACGCCATTTATTCTACACATTTCCTCTTTACCGCTATTCTACAATTTATCTAGATTCTAGATAATAAGTTACTACATTACGTCTGTGATTCTCAACCAGACCCAACAGAAAAAAGAAAAAAAAACAGTAACTCCGAAAAAGATTCGTTACAGATTTTTCTTTTTTAAATTTCAAAAAATACAATATTTTCAAATAATAATAAAATCTGAAAAGAAGTAAAATAAAAAAAATTGCAATAGCCAAAATAGGATTTTTGAGCGATACATTTTGTTCGTGTTTGCCCAAAACCTAAACTCCACATCAAATCAAATAAAAGGTGCTTTTTCTATTTCGTGCCGTGCTTTGTAACAAACGGATCCCATCCCCAGGGAAATAACAACCTGGATTCAACTTCTTCCGCTATTCGAATCCAAACTAAAAAATAAATAAATAAATAAAAAAAAAAAAGCTTCTGTCACATCTTTTAACTTATATCTTTATGCTTGTAACGTGGTCAATTATTTACAACTCCAAAACGGAATCACGACTCGAAAAAAAAACAAACAACTACAAAATCAATTTTCATTATCATCGCTATCAGCTCTTTTTCATAATTCATGTCATTTATAATAATATAAATTGGAAAGTTCAGAGCCGAAACTACTTAGTGGATGGACAAACACGAAGCAGCCTCTACCGTAGATTGTGTACTATACACACGTATAGTCCGCGCAACAAACGTCGTAAATCGCCTCAAAACTGAAATACGTAACATTGATAAAGCCAAACAAGCGTAAAATCTTAGTGGCGCGTGATAAAATCTATTTTTTACGATACTCTATTCTGCTTTCCTTTCATTTCTTTAAACTCCGGAGCTTAGGTTTGTGCCCTAAGGCCTTTAAAAAGCCTTCTGATGTGGCAACTCGTTGGTGGTAGCCGAAGCTATTTACAGCTTACGCTATACCCTCAGAAAATAAATCAAATAAACTATGGGCAAAATAATCCCAAAGACGAATAGAAATCTTTTGCTAAAAAAAAAAAAAAATCAAACCCTAGGTCTTCGTAAATAGTGGCGCGAGATGAGCCGAACGCGGTGGGACTTAATTGAAAGAGACGCTAGTTAAGGAGGAAATAGGGGAGGGGAAGAAGCTAACCACCGCACGCGACCTATAGTTATTTAAGCTAAGTCCCAAATAGCCAGGCCGGAAATGAAAAGTCACTGGGAAATCCAATTGACTCGACCAAACTCTGCAATCGATAAATCTGCCACCTACTCTCTCTCTCTCTCTCTCATCTAACGTAAACAAATGTCCCGCGCTCAATGGATTTTTCTATGTCAACATGAATAACATGCTAATTGAACGAATAATAAAAACTATTTTGGGAAAAATATGCAGATATTTGTATAGCTTAAATTGTTGTTGTCGGTTTACTTTTTACTATCCCCCTCCATCCTCATAGCTCAAATTTGTACGATGAATGGCGCAGAAATGAAATATAATTTATTTAATAGGCTGCTAACGCTCGCATAAATAACAAAAATGTAGTAAAATATAAATACTGTATACATGTATATATAAAAAAACAACATTATACCTCATTATGACATACCTAAACAGAAGGGAAAAAAAATACAATTAAAAAATGTTATCTAGGTTTGAATACAGTCCTGGGAATAACAAAATAGCGCTGCATTTTTAATACGAGTACTTATAGCTGAGCAACGGATATATTCCGAGTGTTTATAAAGTCAGGAAACCTAAAAGTGCGCATGTAGCCTACTTTTTAAATCATAATATCAGCCAGGACTCGTCAGTGTACTCTAGTAATGCCGCCGTTATAGACCAGTCACCTTATACCGCGCACTTTTCGCTCGAGCATTCGTTTTTGAGTGTTATGTAAAAAAATAAATTTTTAAAACGCTTGCAATTTTCTATGATGGTGGCTTATTTTGCATAAATAAGCTTATACGCATGCAATGAGGAGTTTGCGAAAAACTTTCTTCGTTCTGGACTTAAATCTTGGAACACATCACCGAAAATTTTGGCAGTTAACATGTAGTGGATTTGAGAATGTACAGACTCTATCGGAGTCCCAAATTTTATTTATCAAACGAGATACTGTAGAGGAAGCTTTAATTTAAACTCCTCCGCCCTAAATGCGCAAAATAAATCGCAGCCATGCACGCGTGTGTTTGGGAAATTAATCTTTGCACAACACAAGCAAAATGAACGCTAAAGGGCGAATTACGCTTGATGAAGTCATGTAAAAAGTTGGAGACTACTGTATTAACCTATAGCCGAGACTCCCAAAGCGTGCTCCGCGGGCCCCTTGGGATCCACTCGGAAAAGATTTTCTCTTATTTTACCATTATTCAAAAGATGCAGAATAAAAATCTCTGAAAGCCTGTATTTGAATAAAACATTATTGTATCTATTATGCGTCTTGAAAGCCTAACGCGAGAGCATCGTCGACTTCTGTATCGTAGTTGTGCCTGCTAATTTCAAAATTAAAAAATAATAAAAATTAGAGTATACTTCGTAAATAATAATTGTCAGACTGTTAATAAACTAGATTTTATGAATAAAACTCACATTCGTATAATCAATTGAAATAAATTTAAAGAAATATCGTTATGAATACAACTATGTCTATTGCATAAGCTGGAATTTGATATTTTATATAAGACATGACGTTTCCTCTTGATAAAAAAAATTGCTTTCTGGAAAATCGTTATACTGTATTGTTTTTGTTCATTTCAAACGTTTTTGATCATATTTCAAAACAAAACTTTGAAAAAAAAAGCACTTTAGGCTTTCACATTCTACAGTAGGCTACATACATTTGCAATTTTTTTTTTTATCCCTTCAAAAAAAAAAATATGGTATGTGCATAGTCGTACTGTATGAGAATAAAACAAACGTGCTATTGAAAATGTCTACTTTTGGTAAACAATTCAAATACTCTGAACGAGAAAAAAATAATCTAATTTTTTTCTCTATTCATAAATAAATCTCTTTGTAAATTTCAAAAAAAACTCATTAATTCTCAGCGATCTATGATAATGAAAGGTAAGCACAGGATAAATGATAATTTGAAAGAACGAATACAATAGCTTAGTCTCATTATTGAAATAGGCTACAATACCAGGGATAAAAAAAAATGCGCTGTTTTTTTATTAATATTATTTGCTCGTCGTCCTTCACGAAATTTAAAAACAAATGTAAATAATACCGGTAAATTAAAATATTACAATTAAGTTATTGAATTGTAATAAATTTTGGTACCAGGTATCTTAAAAAAATATTAAAAATTGCAGTTAGTTTTTAAAAGTTATTCAAAAAAAGTAATAAAGAAGTTAATCGCAAATTATTAGGTGAAACAAAAACCCAAAATTTATTAAAACAGTAAATATTTTCAGTCTTCTAATTTATAGCAACCTCATCTTTCATAATTACCTTTGCCTCCATTTTCGGAGACAATAAACTAATTTGTTAACATTCGACGCGCATAATTTCCCTCTCAATTACGCCTTCGAACGCGTCGTCTTTCCTTACAAAAGCCAATTAAAAAATTAGTACCGTCAAACTTTATCATAAAATGACTCGAGATTTTTTTATTTTATTTTTACGAGTTCCTAAAATCCAAAACATCGCCGAGATTTACGAAGAAAGCGTCGAAATCTCGTTCTCATCGAAGATGCTTTTTCCTTCTTCGAGTATCTCGTCGCCTTAAACATTGCTTTCAAGAGCCCCTATATACTTCAGATCCTTTCGTCAGTTCGGGTTGAGCTCCAACCGAGAAGCAAACCCAACAACGGCGCTAGAAAAACAAGCATATTCTTCCGAGCCTATCCATCCAAATAACTGGTGGAAGCGCATCTTAATCCTCCATTTTTATAGGTTCGAGTATTTTAAAGATGAGGACGGGGGAAATTAGAAATGCTTTTTAAAAGATTAGGGAGTTCTCACACGCTCTTTCACGCAATGTTCTTACCGAACGCCATCGCGCTGCTGATCGAGAATTATTGCCGAGCACCGACAGAATTTCAATTGCCTTTCCTCTTCAGTCAATAAACCGTAACCAAAATCTATATATACGGTATACCAAAAAAAAAAAAAAAAAATCAAGACCCGTCTCGTAACTTCCCTACCACCTTCATTCAATACAGCCCGCGAGACATCTTCATCTCATTCAATACATTAGAAAAATAGAAAAAAAAAAAACTCCAAGTCAAAAGTCTTCGGAGATGCCGCACAAAAAAAAAGAAGTCGTTAATTTCACATACGAAATCGAGTAAAAACAAATAATAGAATTAAACAACTGTCAATATGCCTCGCACGTTTTCCATTTTTTTTGAAAATAGAACTTATTCATTTAACATCAGCAGCGATGTGTTTATACTCGCCGAAAGAAAGCATCAATTTCATATAGAAAAACTATACCTATAAAAAAACAATACGCTATCTAGGGACTTTGATTATTTTTATGAAATTCAACATTCTTTTTTCTCCCCCTCCTTTTTTAATCTCTTGCGATAACAAGCTGATTTTTCCACGAATTTAATTTTATTTAAAAAAAAAATTAATTTGAATTTACCGTATAACTCTTTTTTCCGCTTGTTCAAGTTTCATTTTTATATAAAGTTTGTTTCACCCAAGTTTAACTGTATTATTCTAGCTCACGACGCCTTACTATGATTAGCTACTTTTATTACCTGTAATTATGTCGTTGAATACTGCCCGGTAAAAACCTGAATAAAATAAAATAAACAAATTATTAAGATTTTGTTAAAAAAAAAAAATAATAATTATAAATACTGTATTAAAAGATTAAACATAATTGTAAGATGGAAAATATTTTGAAAGTAAAAATGAGTATTTTTTAAAAACAAAAAATGTTTTATTTATTTCCCCCACTTCCAACGCGATATATTTCAATATTTCTTTCAAAAATAATTGTATCATTCCTATAAACATTTTATATGTAATTCAACGTATATAAAACCAATTGTTTACTATTTTTAGAAGAAAAAATAAAGGATCCCCAAAGAAATTTTTCTAAAAAACAAAAAACACTAAAGCTTCAATTTTATTCAAGACCCAATTCCGCATTTTAAAATTTATGTGAACCAGAAAAAGGAAAATAAAACTAAAAACAATAAAATGTGTGTGGGCTAGGGATATCGTGCAAATAAAATAAGAAAAACAACTAAGAAAAATATATATATAAAAAACCCTTTTAAATGAATAATAAAAAAAAATCCCCCCTCTCAATTGATACACGTGTATACGGAATCGTAAACCGTCGTTCGGGTAAAATAACCGCCTAACATTATTCCTGCTCCCATTTTTACTACGAACTTAACGTTTGCGCCTTCGACGAAAAACAAGTGAAGAAAACGTTGGATGTGCATCAATAATGCAAGGAAAAGCGTTCAGCTCTACAATCACCCACTCGGTGGATAAATAAGAAAAAGAAAAACCTGCCATTATACCGATCCAATAACGCTTGTCGTATCGAATAAGTTTTTACCTTTCTGTACCCGTTACATCTTACCTTGAGTCTCTGTTTCGATAGTGAGTAGGATTTCATTTTCTCACGGTTCGCCTTCCAAAAAGACAGAAAAAAAAAAAGATGCGTCTATGGATAGAAATTTATCGGATCTATCTACCGTATTACGTACAGTATATACACCTTCTAATACTTTTCTTCGGTGAGTGGTATCGCTGGGTGAAATATGCGCTTAAGTATGCCCGAGCATGTCGATGGAGCGGGAGAAACGAGACGTGAAAGCAATGACCAATTTCTTTCCATCGATAGCCGAGTGAGCAGCGTATCTACCAAATTCACTCGCATCTTTTTTTATCAAATTCGTACCGCATTTGGTATTCCCCAAAATAAAATATTTCCCCGAACGAAATTTCTGAGTGAATTTCACCCCTCCTCTATCCCCTCGACGTCCCGTACAAATTCAATTGCCAATCAAAGATGACAGAAATATGCCCTAAAGCCGATTAGTGAATAACGACTATAGCGTTTTGAATGCGGAAGTTGTCAACTAGCACAATAGTTTAAAACCCACGATAGATGCATTCGCGCTGCCTGGTAAAATTGGAAAATTATGACGAAATAGGAAAAATTTGTATGAGGTGTCAAATCGCCGACTGTTTACGTTCGATTCCTGCTTAAAGTTGCGCCAGAATATTCCTCAGTGTACACAACATTACGTTACTACAATGTTTGTTTACTTTTTTATAAAGACTTGATTTGCTGTCTCTTTCAAATAATTTATTAGTTCTTTAGATGGAATAAACATATTAAATAATAATATCGTAATGCTATTTTTTTTTTTATGGTTGGCAATCGTGGCTCGTTTATCCATGAAGATGCAAATTCAAATAAAAATAAAACAAAACTGTAATATAATTCATAAATTTAAATACTGCAATGTATTATAATTGTTCTTTTTTTGCGATTCTTAAGAGGTGTGATCATTTAACAACGAAACGAAAACATTCAATAACAACGCGATAAAAAATTAAATTCGCGCATTTTTTGGAACGTTATTTCTCAAAATTTCATAGTAAGAAATAGCGCACTATTTTTCAGGAACTTACTAGAAATATTTGTTACTTGCGCTTTATAACTTGTTATTAATAATTGTCATTGTCAATAATAATAATATTGCTTTCATATACTCGTTTTTTTAAACTTTTAAAATTTATTGAGTTACGGTATGTTATTTAATGCCAATCAGTAGAGTAAACCGGCGGAAAGCAAAAACTAAATGAAATGAAATACCGGTAGCCTAATTTTGGCCAATTAGGCCTTTATGGAAAAAGGAAATTACCTTCTAAATACACAGTACGTGTAGGTACCACAACCTCTAATATAGCACTGGCAACCGCATTTCTTACTACTGCATATACAGTTACATGTAATAATTTTGGATTGATTTCTTCGCTTTTCGTTCCTGCGCGTGTTTACATTTAGACTAGCTTCGAGTTTATTGCTTCTGGATATTACTAATCGACTTAAGATTTGCTTTAATTGAAAATTGTTATTCTAGCAATCGGTCAATATTATTTTTATGTTAAGCCGGGCTTAGCTAACGCATTTATCGCGTTCATTTGCCTTCGTAAAAAGAATTTTTAATTTTATCTATACGGCGGTGGAAGTCCAGTTAATAATAAAAGGGACGGGCTCTATTTCATCGCAACATTTCTGGACCTGTGCCCGAATATAACTGTGCTGACTCCCAAAGTAGCCAACAAATAAGGCGAAAATTCAAAAATTTATTGCCATTTTGAATCGTAATTCAAAACCAACTATTGCTGTACCGACGTCTCAACGCACACATTGCACGCATTTAGCAATTTGCTCAAATACATGTAATTAAAATTATTTATTCGAAATACAGTAGTTCTTCTTTCGATTTTATTATGCACAAATAGTGAGAATTATTAAATTTTAAATAATTATCTAAAAGAAAAAAATTTTAAAGATGCCGGTTGACCTTGACCGATGGAGTCTGAACACGGCACACGCAGTTCCTTCCTCTCCCAACACCATTCAAACCCAAATACGTCATTAAAAATACGGTTAGAAATCAAAATAATTTACACTCAAAATCTCTCACCTAAGATCAAGGACATGAATAATTAAAACTATCGTCATTCACACACACAATTTTTTTTTTTTAACAGTTTCTGCATCGACTTTGACCTTACCCCGATCAACGCTAAACAACATCTCACGCCGCCGACGCTTCATCTTCCTCGGCCCGTCACGTATGCTTATCGCTGAATACAGCTCTCTATTTGCAATGTTCCGTTCGAAACAATGCATTAACATTATTACAATCGCGTTTAAAACTTATAATAAACATATTAACACTTCGTTTCTCACAAGAAATTTTCTAATTAATAAAATACCAATTTCGTTCATAGAAAACAGTAGGATTGAGCTTACCCTTCCTCTCGCCGCCGAACGCGGTGCACCTTTCGTTGGACCCTCTTCCATCATTTTAATCAAGATTAACTTATTCATTTAACACTATCACAATCGCGCTTATAAATCAAAATGACTTTTAGTTCCACACACATAATGTCACAGTCATAATAAAGCGCAAAACTTTGTGCGAAAAACGAACTTTATGGACGGGAGAGTCGTCTTCATCCGTACAATGTACACCATGTACATGTACTGTAAATCAACTTTTTCTTATCCTTCACATTTACGATAATAATTACTGTATTACTAGTTGAAATACACTCACACCACATTCCTAATTATTAGTATCGGATGCTGTGTTAATTGTTGTTGACAATACCGTAGCGTAGAACAACGCGCCTGTAAAATTTAATTATTACGACTACCGGTAGATCTTTCACGCGAAGAAAAAGTTTTTACCGGTACAACGCGCTAAAAATAGCGCCTCCCAGATAGGCAAGGTAAAGTCAGGAGCGGCCAAAACGCTTGGCCTCAGGGCGGAATTTTTTTCTTTTGACATTTTAAAGAAAATAACAATGTAAAAAAAATTAGCGAGGAGAAAAATGTTTAATAACATTGACACATTTTTTTTTTTGCTGCGCCTTATCATAATTTAATGACATAATCATGTCACAACGTGCCGCCCCATTGGCTCCCTCTTCCCCCCCTTAGCACGGCCCTGATTACGACGAACGAACGAGAGGTTTCACTGTAAAGAGCTCACGACAATGGGTAGTACGACCTGAGTACGACAAAACGCTCGCGGCAAATTTCGTCAAAATTAAGGTGGTGAATACTTTGTCGTGAACCATTTAAAGATGTACATGTACCGGTACCGTATTCTATTCAGTCGTAATGATGACGTTGAAACTAGCTCCCATAATAATAATATTTACGCTAGGTAGTGATGCACACCACTACTGAAAGGCCGTGACTACGCATTTTAAATTCCATTTTCAATGGAGGTCTCTATTTGAAGACCACCGAGATGCTGCGCATTCACAGACGATGACTACGCGATTCAATATTAAAGAGTGTGGTTGAACAGAGTTTTAAATGCTTGATTAAAATTTCTAGCAGCAGAATACTAGTTTAAAAAAAAACGTCTAATCAGACAATTCAAATTTTAAAAGCATAAAAATAGTAATTGTATATATTAAAAAAAAAAAAAAAAAAAAATTACATGTATTTGAAGACCACCTTTAATCGGTCCGGTACCGAGGTTTCACACATGTACTGTACTCAGATAAAAAAAAAAAATAATTTAACGTTGAAAGAAATATTTCAAGAAAATCAAGCTAGTAAAGCATCCTTTCAAAAATAAACATAGTAATTTTTGTATAAACAAACTCGTATATCATTTCCATTCGCAAATCTCATCGTCTACATTGCGTTCTAACACGCAGCGGCAGCAGTTACCGCCTACTACATCGCCGCTATAACATGCAGTTACTATCTACTTAAAGTAAATGCGAAAGCATCTTCTAGCTGCCCGTCTAAATAAAAATTAAGATGTTTTTAGAAGAATCTCTCAAACTCATTTCCCACCCACCTCACCTCACCTACTCCCCTCCCATACTTAAAACAGTTCATAATCAACGCGTAATCCTCCATTTAACCTTGCGGCCTCAAACTAGGTATCTGTTACATCTGCAATATACACAAGTAATATACACCACCGCCATAAATGTTGAATAAGGTAGTACCGGTTAAACATCAACGCCGACGAAACCTTCGCCTTAGGTTCCATTAGAAAAGAGATAATAATAAAGACGACGAAAAAAATAAAGCAGAGAAAAAAAAAAGAGAGAGAAAAAGTTGGTGGTCTAATATGACGAAAGTCACGCTACATTTTCTACGTCGTAGCGAGTTGAGTGCGTAGCATAGGAGTTGAAAGAATAAAAACAGTTCGCAACTCAACTGCAATTACGTCACACCGCCTATTCCAATGGTTGCTATGGCGATAAGGGACTTCTTAGAGAGAGAGAATAAAACATTACGCGCACACACACATATTCCCACGCAACATTTTGCGAGCTAGCAGTCTAGCACCAGCAGCAGTAGCCGCATTTTCACGGTGCCGACCGCCTTTCTGCCCAACAAATTATTATCTAAAATCATGAATCGTGCTAATGTTTTCCTACTAACAACATCAACTCGGAAATAATCGCTTCGACTGGCAGATTAATTAATAAAAACCGATAGTTACGAACAACTAACGATGATAAGTACGAGTAAAGCGTGTGGGAAACAAGTGGCGGAATCGGTTGACAAACGCGAAACAAGTGGGTATCGTTTCGATCAATAAGTAGAAACGGCAAACGGTTTGGATCCAGTAAACAACTCCAATTGCGCCGGCCTACAATATTTTGTGTAACGTGGACGAGGGCAACAGTATCAAATCATTGGTAAACAGCGACAAAATATATCTATAAACAAAAAGAGATCTATAGAAGAAGAAAAAAAATCTAATATTGGACGTAAAGTGAGATATGTGATATTCCATGCGGGAATAATGGCAGTGGAGCCGGCTGCGTCGAGATATGAAATCGGGAGGAAAAAATTTTTATGCTTCGATCGCTCTCTCGTTCGCAATTAAATTCCGCGGTCAGCTGAGCTTACAAAATGTTATATCCGTCAGAGACGAGTGTGTACACACCTGGGGTGGTCAACGAAGGTAAGATATACCCTTCAACTGTCTAATTACGTCGCCAGCCAATTCCTGTAACCTTAATTCTTAAGTAATATTATTTTTCCGCTTTTTGCACGTGCGCGCCAGCCAAATGAAATCTGCTGTAATGAAAGTAAAAAGAGTCCAAAAAGAAAAAGTCTGTCGAGTGTGACTGCTTTTAATTAAGTCTATCATTACCCAGTTTGACCATCACGTGACATTATAGCGACTTCTTCTTCTTCTGCAAATAAACGCGCTCAATTTTCCTTATCGTTGCGCTTTTGTTTATTCACGATTAAAAATAAGAGCCTCGGGTTCTGTTGGAATTGCATAACGCCGAGATAATATCACCTACAGCTGCACATGTTCTATAAATAAAGTCGATTTTATTTACGCCATGTTTGATTTATGCCGCAATCAATAGAGCCGGATACTCTAGAGAGACATTACGAGATGTTCTAGTCCCAACTCAAAGATATAAAGAAACATAAACAAGATTTTTGTTTTGCCATTTTTTTTTTTTTTTTTTTTTAATTATTAATACCGTAAATTATTTTTCTTTTAAGCAAATTTATATATGTTAAAACAGCTAAAGCGAGCAATAAAAGTTATTTTTTTTATCACCTGTGGGCACGTAAAAATCCATTCGTTAAAAATTATAATTTAAACTTAATTGTAAATAAATGTGTCAATAGAAAATGAATAATTTTTGTTAAGTTTCTTTTAAAAAAAAATTAAAATTATTTCGGTTGCGTGACATTTTATAATAAAATATGATACTTTAAAAAAGGCAATTATAAGCCTTAAATTATTCTAAAAAAAAAATAATAAATCAAAATATTTATAAAGGCTTATCTGAAAAATCCTAAGAAAAAAGTGTAGCTTATATACAATCTCAACTGTCAAATTAAAAAAAAAAAAAAAATGTGCTGTAAGTTGACAGAAAAAATAAAGTTGAAAGATTTGACATTTAACACTCTTAAAATAAATAAAATATAAAACCGTGAAAGTTTCAAATTCGTGAAAACGTACTTGTATATCCTCTTTAAAAGTAAATAAATAAAAACTTCCATTTTTTGATTGCGTTTTTTTATAACACGATAAAATTCCTTAAGCTTCACTTTTTCCTTAAAAGGAAAAAAAAAAATTTCAGCTCCGACTTGATTAAAAAATCTTTTTTAATTACAAAAACGTCGTATCAAAATACCAATCAAAAGTTGAAAATGATCGCAAAAAATTATTTTTAAAAAAAAATTCAAGTATAGAATTTAATTTTATAAACTCATTTTACGGAAATTTTACATTTCTGATATACTGCAGATTTTTTAAACAAACACGTTATTTTTATGTAATCAAATTACAGTGAAGGTTCAATGGCGACTTGTTTACTGCGGTGCTTATACAACACTAATTTAAATATTATGCATATAATAATTATGCGGCAAACCACTGGTGCAACCATAACAAATTTACAAAACATAATTTATAAAAAATGTTCTCAAAAATAATATTTTGGGGAAAGTTTTTTTAAAAAATGTGCTAAGAAAAATAATAAAATGAGACAAAAAAAAAACACATGTGAATTATAGCAATGCGAAAATGCTCATTTAAAATGAGCTTTATTGCTAACAATTAAACAATGTCATGTACCGTGGTCCGTGTACTCGAATATCTCGCGGCACACTTTTCACCGAACCAGCATTTAAAAACAAACTCACATCACAAAAGCAGAGAAAACTTTTAAAAGTTGTAACGCGTAAATTTACTTCCTTATTTATTTATTTTTTTTTTAAAAGAAAACTACAGAAAATGTTTCCCCAAGAGATTCTACCCTCGAGCTAATCAGCAAAAATGAACATAACAACGTCTGAAACATGAAAAAATAAACCACACAAAAATAAAAATTGCCATTATATTCGCTGACACAATACATTTTTTTTTCTCTATCATAAATAACATAACGCGTTGTATTCATTCGTCTGTCAATTCCCGTATAGAATGCGGTATAAGCTACGGCAGAGGCAACTCGCTAACTCCTATAATCATCCATATTTAACGCGTGAAACGAATCGTCAAATATTTAAGGATGGAAAATGCCACCCGAGACGAAATACGCACTTGCGCGCACGCAAAATACAACCCCCTCCCCCCTCCCCAAACTCGATTCAAAAATTGACAATCACTCACCGAGCAATGTTTTCGCCTCCCTCCCGCGACGCATGTATGGTGGGGATTTATTCCAGGCGCACCGTATTTAACCCCAGCCAACCAAAAACCCTATCGAGCCAAAAAAAAAAAAAAAAAAAAAAAAACACAATGAGATTAAGAACGAAGTAAAAATGGGAACGCACACACTTCTTGAATTTCAATCGCAAAAATGCATTTATAGTAAGAGAGGGGGGGGGGGGGGAGTACTTTATTAATCCGATATTACGCTTCGCACATATTAAACTTAAGCTATAAATTACGCTTCATTCAAAACGCGAGTGCCAACCTCAAAGAAATAAATGCGGTTTACATTATTTAACAGCCGAGAATACCATTTTTTTTTCTCCCGCAGCGCATAAACAATCCGATAGCCACCACCAACACCACCGAAAAATAAATACAACATAAATTTAAAATTTATTGTTATTTCTGCATGACTCGTCCATCTAATTCCGCGCAATAGATTAAGTTAGAAAATAGAATTTCACTGCGAGCGTGTAATTGGTTTTAGTTAATTAAACCGATTAAAAATAATTTGGCTTTTCATAAATATTATGGGGATAAAAATTAATATAATCTTGAACTGTTTTTTTTATTCAGTTATTTTTGATATTGATATTCAAGAAAAACAAATTGACAAGGCTTTTGTACAGTATTTTGTTGCGACTGTAAACGAGGCAAATTAATTTGGACACCCAGTGATCTTGTGTCATTAAATGACACTTTTAATCCTAGGTAAATCCCGCTTTTTAAAAGATTTGAGAACAGTTTTAACTCGTTTACAAAATTATCCATTCTTTTTCTAACATATGTCTGGGTTCTACACGTGTTCAACGTTCCCCGTACGAACCAACCGACAGTATTAACAATCGGTACCAGTCTACTGTATCAAATTAGAAGCGAATTTACTTCGCGGTTACCAGTAAAAACGACACGAACGTCACTCGCAGAAAACAAACTCCAACTCTATTAACAAAGACCGAAGATGATTCCGGAATCCAAATTACGAGTTTAGAAACTCTGGAGACCAAAAACCAAACAAACATCTTTAATTATTTTTTAAAATAAAAACCGCTGTATACCTAGTATTATTATTAATGTGCGGCGCCTTTTTTTAATGTCCTTAAAATCTTACGTTAAATATGTGATGTCATTTTAGCGTCATTGATAAGCTTTTTGAAGCCAAGTAACGCACAATAAAAACGTCTGGACTCGGACGAATAGTTAACAAAAATAATTTTAAAAAAGAGGGAGAGACAGTTTAAAATATGTAAACACATTTTCACACCTTTTATTTTAACATTTTTATTTTTGTTTTAAAAAGCTTAGCAACGACGTCAGAAATAAGGAAACTTTTAAGGACCTTAAAAAAAAAGATGCTGCGCCAGCTCTTTTACTATCGACTTTCATTCAAATGTAACGGCGATGAAACAAGGTTAAAGAGGAAAAATTACGTAATAAAAAAATAGCAGACGAATTAAACTAACATAATCTAGCTCGTCAGCCATTTCACTACCGCAAATACTACTTTTCATATTATTACAGTATCATTTTCAATTTTATAAAATTCTATTTTATTTTTTTTACCATCTCTATGTGAGCTCGGTAAAGAAAATAATATATCATAGAAATTTTTTATATTTTGCTATTGATAATCGCATTACTATACCGTATATTACTTATGTTACTCGGAGTTTAGTCTTCGATAACCCTTCACGGTTCAACTTTCCGTATGCTATAAAACAATTTCCACGAGTATTACGGTGAACCAGAATAAACATCAATTCAAACATATAACCCGTACAACGAGATTACAAAATAAATGTCAGCGGAACGTCTCAAAAGATCCCCGCCTACACTCATCAATGTTACCGAATAAAATTTCTATTAAAAAAAAAAAAATTTGAAGAAATAAAAAATAAAAAAATTTCATTTCAAAATTAAACTCCTGCAATTAGGAAAACAAACCGGTTCGACATACATGTACACGAGAAATGTACTTGGGGGGGGGGGGGGAGATTAAAAAACATATTATTTAAATAAGAACAGCAGTGTTTTTCGGTAACATTTGAAATTTTAATTAGAAAAAATTTACGAGTGTCTCGGAGACTAATTAATCGTCATGGCAACTGAACGACTTTCAATTTTTTTTTTTTTGAACTTGGTTTGATAACGTAGATTAGGCACAATTTAATTAAAAGACTTGAAAGATTCGCCAAACTTAGTTAATCAATCATTATTTTTTTTTCTTACACAAAAACATTAATTAGCTTCAAATTATATTATACAGTACCGCTATAGTAAACTTATTGTAACAAATTCATGAACGCAAAAATCAAAAAAATCAAGCAGTGAATAAAAGGCTTACTTCCAAAAAAAAATTTCTTCTATTATAGAAAACGATAAGTTACCTTTTTTAAAAAAATGTGTAAATCTGAAATTATTCTCCGAAAAAAAATTCGGTTAAAATTAAAATTTTAATACATAAAATTATAACGCTTAATTAGAAAACAGAAGCCTGGAATTACCGTAAAAAAAAAAATTAAAAAACCTTTTGAAAAATCTGAATTAAAACTAGAATTCAAGATTTAAAAATAGATAAATAAAGAAATATTTTTAATACTGGATATTATTTTTTAAAAAAACCAAAAATCTCAACCTATTTTGATGAGGCGTTGGTTAATATTTATCGCCTATAAATTAATGCAAATTCTTCCACAAAATCAAGCCATTATCTGTTATTCCATTAAAGCCTAGACCAGGAACCGATTAATAAAATGTCTTGACAGATTATTAAATTACGGTGCATTGAATAACGGCTATTCATAAAAAAATTGATTTATAAGGCTTTCTTCTAAAGCAGCGTAGTATGCGAATATAATAAAAGCCATAATAATTTTTATTACGGTACAAAAAAATGTTCCAAAATTTATAGTTTCCATTATACTACTGTATAATTTTATGCGTTAAAATATTTTATTGCGTTTTTCCATTATAAAATATGTACGTTAATATTTTTTTTTTTGTTTTTTCTTTATAGTTACAATTCCAACGCTAATCGGTATTTGCCTAGGAGGAACAGTATTCATAGTGACAATCGCAGCCATCACTTGCGTGTGTTATAGGAAAAGGAACTTGTACGGCCAAGATCGACTCGCATCCGCCATCCGACGAGGAGGAAACGAGAGCAAAAACATCACTCTCAAAAGACCCAGTCACGTCAAAAGTCCGGGTGGCCTTCCTCCGGGACCGACATTAAAGAAAAGCAACAGTCCTTCGGGTTCCAAGTCTCCTCCCAGCGTCAAATCGCCACCCGAGATCCCGGACGGTGGCGGACCAACGCCTAGTTTCGGCGGTGTCAACGAGCAACTGCACGAGTCAAAAGGCTGCGTTAATGAAAGCAAAACTATTCCGGCACAAAACGGATCAAGTAAGACCAAAGAGGAAAAATAAAATTCCCTCTCTCTCTCTTTTTTTTTATTATTATTATTTTTCTTTTTCTTTCTCGATACAATCCTTTTTCTTCACCCATTCACAAATCTACAGCATCAACCCGAGCAAATAAAAAGAAATAAAAAGGCTCTCTTTTATTTTCTTCTTCTTCTCTTTTGTTAAATGGCGACTCACGACATAAAAATTTAAGTGCTTCCATGACTTCCGGAAACCGAGCAATTGCGCTACGTAACATGGCGTAGCACAATTCCACCGACATGATCCTTGCAACACTAGTTTTCTCTGTCATTATCCCAACTTTTGCCGCAATAACCAGACCAGTAAACTAAAATTGAAACCATTCCAAACTTAAGTTTTTTTTTTCTTCCTTTATTTTTATATAACCCAACATTTTTTTTAAATCGTAAAATCGAATTCGAAACTTTACTCGATTTAGAGCTTTAGGTTTTAAGCCCAGTTTTAAATAATAATAAAAAGGAAAAAAGAAAACATGGATTAAATATTCACTTTTTACACCCATCTGAAAATAAATTTCCACGTAAACGAGCACACGCATTAAAAATAATTTATGAATTTGTGCAGCAGCGGGAGGTTTTTTTAAAAAAAAAATTTATTGATGTTTATTTATATAGACTTAATTAAAATATCAAAACAAGTTTCCCTACATCAAGTGATTATGGCAATACAGGCTTAAGTTGTCTCCGCATAAAAATGATATTAACGTATTTTATCGATTCCAATTTTTGACGAGTCGCAGGGAACGTTTTAAAATAATTATTTATCTTTAATCAAATAAAAGAATTAAGCTCGGCCGCCACTCACATTGACTCGGATGTAAATAGCGCGTTGAAAATGTCAAATACGGTTTAAAGAATAGGGTTAATCAATAACATGAATAACGTTGAACTCGCGCTGAATTAACACACGCTGCTGCAACTCTATCTATAATAATAATAATCAATTTTTGGATAAATTCCAGTTCAAAAATTACCAGCGTGGAATAATAATTATCATTACCAGTCTCTCTATGCTCAACATGTAAATATCCCCCGCTTATTACTCAAATTAAAAGCCATCCACATTTTGCATAATCTTATTTTACGAAAATCTCTAATTTTGGAGCCCCGTCTCCCTGGTGGAATATTTCGAAAACTATCACGTCTACTCGCATTAATTACTACAATTTAGCAAGCGCCGAGGGAACCACACACACACACAAAAAAAAAAAAAAATAACCTCGATTTTTTGAAAAGCATTTTACTTTTTAACACGCTGCTGTACATGGTGTCCGTAAAAAAAAACGTACCCAACTGAATTAGTATTAAATCGTTTTTATCCATCAAAAAAAAATGTAAAAATGTGTATTTTTTTCCAATTCAAACAGGTGTTACCCATAATATATTCTCCTTTAAAAATTAATACTCGAGGTTTTGCAGCAGTTATAAATAGACATAAAAAACTTTAATAATCTTTTAATGAGGAAAAGAAAAATATTATGAACCATATTTCGAAAATCTCAAAATATTTTCCTGCGGTTTATTTATAATTTTATTATTATTTTTTTTCTCTTCCTTTTGCAGTTAAAGAGCGCAAAGAGATCCAAACGGTGAAATTTTACACCGAAAATGAGCTGGAAAACAACCACATCAATTTGGAGCACAACAACAAAGAAAATCGTTCGTCGTCGCCCACCAAAGAGAACATCGAAAAAGAGAGCGAGAAAAACAACGAGCACGACATTAGCAACACGAAATTAGGAAAACTACATTTCCGCCTCAGATACAACTTCGAAAAGAATGTCATCGTGGTGACCATCGTGAAATGCGAGGATCTTCCCGCCAAAGATCTCAACATCGGAAGCAGCGATCCGTACGTCAAATTACAGCTGCTGCCGGAAAAACAACACAAAGCCAAGACCCGAGTGGTGAGGAAAACGCTGAACCCCGTCTACGACGAAGAGTTTACTTTCTACAACATCAATTATAATCAACTGCAAGGAATCGCTCTGCATTTCGTGGTGCTCAGTTTTGACAGGTATTCGCGCGATGACATCATCGGCGAAATGTTTTATCCCCTGTCATCGATAGATTTCACTAATACCGAAAAGCACATCTCCCTTTGCCGAGAGATTTCGCCGAGGAACTCAAAGGTAAGAGACTACAGTACATTTATCAATATTATCATTATTATTATTTAATGGCTTTTCTTTCTTTTTTTTTTTTTTTTGTCGTCACTTCTCGCGAGATAACTCATAGTAAAGTAGCTCGGAAATGAGTAGGTCTCAAACTCAAAACACACATTCTCTTCAAGTACGTACACGCAGGTGCTAAATCACATAGGAAGCGAAAAATTATGCGACGCACAATTTCTCGACGCTCGCATTTTTTGCCGTCATTTTTCACTGTGCAACATTTCGACACTTGAGGCGGCATCGCGGTGGAGAACGGAAAAATATTATGTCACAGCGGTCAAAGTAATGTAAATAGTAATGTAACGTGGCGTGAGATTTAACATATGCGTAGAACCCCCCTCCCCCGCATTCAAATATTCATTTTCATGGTGAATGCCGTTTTCTGCAACTGTCATAACAGCATTTCATTTTTCTTTTCGGAAGGCACAATTTTTGATTACATATTTTATGAAATTTTCCGCTTCTTTTTTTTTTTAAGTAAAAATGTACGATACGGTAAAACTTTTTTTTATTATTATTATTTTTTATACTCGTAAATCGGTAACAATTTCTTAAGACTGACAGTCTGAAATTGGAATGGTAAAAGCTTCAATTTTCAGAATAAATTATGAAATATTTTTAAGAAATATTTTGATTTTAACCTGATTATTTTCCATAATTTACTTGAGCAATTTGATGCGCATCTCTCTCAGCTGACATTCGCTTAAAAGTAATAATTAATTAATTTCATTAAAAGAAATAGCTAAGCTAAGATTAAAAAGTAAAATTAATTAATTTTCGATTTTTCTTGGGAATCGTTTTAATTTTTTTTTTTTTTTTTTGAATAATTTTCGATTTTTCTTGGGAATAGTTTTAAATTTTTTTTTTTTTGAGAATATTTTTCAATTTTACTTGGAATAATTTATGGAAATTTCCAAAATTAAAATGAATCTATAATAATTATTATTTTATACTTATCATTTGGTTGCGATTTCCTAAGAATTTAGATTATGCCACTTTTTTAATCACGTCGGAGCTGTTTTTAACGTTAAAATCAATTGCTTTAATTTTCCGCATATTAAAATATTTCTAAGAAAAAGAAAATCAAATAATATTTTGAATAAGCCTAATCATTTTCCATAAGTTTCATTCCTTTCCCTCCCAGACGACATTCGCTTAAGCTCAAACAAAACGCATCCCATATTTTTAAAAAATAAAAGGAAAAAAAAAAAAAAACCACATGTGTCTCAAGCCGAAAAACAATACAGCATTAAAAAAAAAATCAAATTAAAAAAGTAAAATTGATTAATTTGTAATTCATACGGTGATAAATGGGCATTAACGCAACGACAAATGCTTACGGTAGCGTAAAATCTCATAACTTCCTATACGTTTTGTAGCGTGGCGCATTATTTTTAACGAGATTTATAAAGTTTTTCGGCTAAATAATGTAAGAAGAATATGATTACTTTAGCACGCGTATCCTGCTGATTTCGAAAGATGAAACAGAAGGCGGAAACGAGATAATGAAACTTAACCCTCCCTCCCTCCTTCGCACCTTTATGCGGTCCTCATTCGACGCTCGTTGTGAGCCGCCGAGGGAACCGCCGCGTTGGCTCCCAGCCAATTCGCAGCCTACAAATTGCCCGCACTCTCTAAACCCCCGAATTTTGCAACTAGGAAAAAGTATCTATGGCGCGATAGAAAACAAGGCTAAGGAGGAGTAAAAATATGTTCGCCGTCGCTAGCTCGCTAAGATATGCAAATTGACATAGTGAGGATTGAGGTGTCATATTGACATAACTATCAATACATATGCGAAAGCACAAGTTGATAGCGTTTAGAAAACGCTTTCTTTCCCATTGGATCAGCAGACGAGTACGAATTGACGTCGGATAAAGCTTTTTGCTAATGAAACTGCCATGAAAATGTTTTCTTTCCCCCCTCTCCGTAAGACTTTTCCTTATCTTTTCCTTTTAAGCCGAAGAAATTCAAAATAAATGGAGCGTGTTAAGAATTTTTCTCTCGAAAGACTCTTTACTTTCGGTAATATCAAAATACAATGATAAACTTTTTTTTAGCGAGTGCAAGGTCTCTTAAAAATAACAAATGCAATATTTATTTAAATTTTCTTAAAACCTTTCCCCCTGCCCCTCTCCCGTTTTTTAAAATATCATAAACTAACTTACATAAAGCCCTCCATTTGCACGAAAATTTTATTCGAAGGGAGGAAAAAAAAATTAGTGCGTACAAATTTGACTCAAATTGAGCTTAAAAACCAATTGAGAGTTACAATTCCAAAACCGCGTTCATATTTCTTTGGAAGCAATCGGAATTTGATAACAATTACGCTCGAGCTGAATACGCTATTCCTTTTTATGGCACAGAAAGAAGAGGAGAGGGAAAAAAAAATGGTTAACGTTTTTTAATAACGCAATTTTAGTTTTTCGGCGAGAAAAAAGCGCAATTTTGCTGTCTTGTCTCGACCGCATACGGCTCTGATCAATATTATGCAGACATTTTTTACCATTTTCGCTCACCACATCTGTTTTAGTCAGAACTTTTTGTCAGAAAAACCAATTTATGGACGTGGACTTAATGCGAATGAGAGGTCCGCCGGACCGCAGCCGCAAAGAAGTAGCTCCATTTTTTTTTTCACTTCTTCAGTTCAATTATGTACAGTTGAGACCCTTTAATTCGCCGCGGCCAGGCTCGACATCGCGAAGCCAGGACGAATTAGACGGACAACGGAACCCAAAATTTTAATATGTATAGGAAAATAGATATTTTTATTTAAAAAAAATAAATAAAACTAAAATAAATATCATATAATACGCAATGGCTAATTATTTCTAAAGTCTAAGCCCATACAGTATTATATACCGTGCCCCTAATAAGCCATTATTTCTTCATCGTCTTGATCGGCCCTTTCCCTTTTATAAGCTAAATACAGTAGTGAAATTTCGTTTTTCAGAGACAAAACTAGACCGGATTAAGGAGTCTCTACCGTACATGTATTATTATTTTACCTTGTTGAGGAAAATTTACCATTTCCCTAGCAAATCGGAGCGCTACTTCTGAGCCTATTCCACCCCGCACTATTTTGTAACTGTAACTCATTGCTGCAAATGGAGATCAATCAAGAACATCTTAAACGCCGTAAAGAAAAAAAGTACCGGTAATTTACGGTGTTTGAAAGAAATAATTAGGCCTACCTGTAAATAAATATTTGCTAATTCAAGAAGTTATAAGCTTATTTCAAAATCGCATAATTTTATACACGGTATTTCAAAACCGTAGTAAAGCTGAGGTTTTAGATTTTCAAAACAAAACTATAACAAATAAATATAAAGTGTTCGTCGATCGAGGAAGCATGCGTCTTGGTGTCTGGCACGATCTTCTTAAAGTGCTCTCCTGTTTATGAAGACGTGCAGCGCGCACCTGCCCTTAAGAATGGCATTGGAATTCAAAATAAACGTATGCCGAGGATAAAAAAGGAAGCAAATAAATTTCGAATGTTTATTCGAATACACTAACAAAAACGAGTTTAACACGCACTTCTTTTTCCAAACATTCAGTAAATCCGCGTACCCCGCAAAAAATCCTGCGCGTTTGCTGTGCATGGAGTCAAATATCTCATGTTTAGCATACGCGGCAGCATTGCGGTACAGTAGTAGCAACAAGAAGAAGAAGAAAAGCCTTCGGAGATTTCTCCACAGCGAGAAAACTAAACCAAACGTCAAATCCTAATTTCACGTGCAGATATTTCCATTTGACGAAAAAAATTTATTTTTCCCGAAAGAACTTAAATCATTTAGATTTTTGCCATAAAAATGCGCTCCTTCCTCCATCCCCGCCTTTCACGTCAAACGTAAACATGACATCGTTGTAAATTTTGTTCAAAAACAAAACCCTAAAGCAAGATCTCAAAACAATCTTAAAAACAAAATAATTTTATATCTTTTTTTTTTTTGTTATTATTTTTATCCTACAGTATATATCAATTTTATTTCGTTTAAAGCTTACCACTCGAGTATTAAGAGAAAGAGAAAAACTAATACTGTAAAAACGTCTAAAACAAATTTATTGTGACTGTACGTTACGATCGACGCTAGATTTGTTTTTCTAAAGGGCCAAAAGCAAACTTTCATAATTTGACAAAATATTATCAGAGCTATTCGGGAAAATGAAAACCGCTTGAACACGACATGAATCAATTATCATCGTAGAATCATGCTCAGCCAACTTTCGGTTCTCCCAGTTCACTCTAAGCCAAATCTCGAGGCTGTGCTTTCGTTGGTCTATCGACTCTATCTAATAGGACACTTTTTAAAAATGAGGTGAAATTCAAAAAGATCTAAGTGCCAAAAAAAAATGAGTTTTTGAGTTAGTGGTTACAAAATGATGCATGAATAAAAGCCAATCTAAATCAAAAAAATTCATGCTCAATATGACAATAAAAGAGCCCTCGTGTGAGTTAATTCATTTTGAATAGCCGAGTATAATCATTGAGATCCTCTTGCTAGAGTTCTCTTTCATGATGCTAAAACAATAGTATGAAATCATGTTATTCGAGCGATTTTTTTCTTTTACCTTAACATAAGCCAGATGTTTTTATGGAGTGCAAAATAAATAATACAGCATAATACAACGTTTGAGTGTTGTTGCGCATCACTCTTCTCCAAATTTTGTTTTTGGCACTTGGATCCTTTTGAATTTCAACTCATCTTAATGAAAACATTGACTTTACTCCACAATAACAATAATTGTTCACTCAGCATCAACCATTTAAAATCTAGGTCATCGTTTTAGTTTATTTATGGAATTTTAAGACATAAAAAATTATGAGCTTGTTTGGTCATTTGAGCTGATTTTCATTTATTTCCTATTGAATTAAAATCAAAGTGACGATGAACTTGAGCACGAAACATTTTTCTATTTAAGAAATAAGTAGAAACCAATAAAAGCTCTAAATGAGCCTAAACAAAATTGTCCTTAATGAACCAAAAAAGTGGAACTTGGCATTGAATTACTGAAGCCAAGAATGCGCAACTATAATAACGGGAATCTATAGGAAGACAGGAAATTGACTGGGGGAGAGATTATTGACGTTGAGTGATCTTGTACGTTACTGAGAAAATTGACGACAAATAAAAAACAATTTTTTTAATTTAAAGAAAAGCCAATTTCATAATAATTTTAATTTTTTTGAAAATAATATTCTAAATTTTGGATTTAGAACCGCACTTTAAGCAGAGGAGAATTGCTCGTCTCACTGTGTTATCAACCGGCGGCTAATCGGCTAACGGCGGTGGTTTTAAAAGCCAGAAACTTGCCCAAAATGGACATTTCCGGATTATCAGGTGAAGCAAAAATTTTAAAAGTTCACCGATAAATATAAATTAAAAATTTTTAATAATAAAAATGATCTCAAAATTTCAGATCCGTACGTGAAGCTGTACATGCTTTACAACGATCAAAGGATTGCCAAAAAGAAGACTCACGTGAAAAAACGAACACTTAATCCGGTGTTTAACGAGTCTTTCATTTTCGACGTGCCCTGCAACGAAGGTCTCGAGAATATCAGTTTGGAGTTTTTAGTCTTAGATTGGGATCGAGTGACCAAAAACGAAGTGATTGGTCGATTGGATTTAGGAGCCGATACTCCGTTCGCCAGCAGTCAGCATCATTGGAAGGAAATGTGCAACTCGCCCAGGCGACAGATCGCACAGTGGCACAAGTTGCGCGAATAAATGTTGTTCACAAAATAAAATTATTTCAACAGTATATTGTATAGAGTCAAAAAAAAAAAAAAAAAAAAAGACCGAAAAGAAAACAACGATAATCATAATTTTGGGACTATTATATGTACAGAAAGGTTATATAAAATTCTCATAACCTTATAATAGCCGGCATTTAAAATTACAAAATCTAGATAAATATTAATTCCGGGTAAGTCAAAACCAAACAAATAAATAAATAAAATTACGTCATACATTTAAAAACCAGAAAGAAAAAAAAAATGTGTTTTTTTTTTTTTGGATCATGCTCGCAAAAAAAAAAATTCGATCGTTTTAAATTTATTTATGTTTTTTAAAATCCGCGCATGCGCTGTTAAGCACATTTTCTAAACAAAAGATTTTTTAAAAAGTGGTTCTCCCCAAAAAAAAAAAAAATTTCTCAATTTTAATCCAAATTATATAATTCTCATAACGCGTATACTGTATTTTTTATTCGCCTTTCTTAATTTAATTTTTATTCGCGATAATAATTTTTAAAAATTTCAAAAATATACAAAAAAAAAAATACTCTTACATTTTTTTTAATTTGGATGTGAAAGTACTGATGATTGAAAGCATTATAAATAATTCACCAAAAAAAAAAAACCGTATTTAAATTAAGAAAACATGGCTATAAAAAAAATATTAACAATTCCAGAGTCTTTATTTAAATTTGAAAACCAATTTAAAAAAAAATAAATTCGCTATCAATTTTAAAAATGAGGAAAAAAAAAACCTAATCTTAGGTGTTATGTTTCCTATATTTTAAGAAAAAAAAATAATTCCTCCCCCGACATAATAATAATTATTCCGCTAGATGTTGTCTGTTGCGCTTTTCAGTTGTCAAATTAATTTACCCCCCTCTCATACTGCTCAGAATATTTTTTTATCAAAAAAAAAAATTATTGATTAATGTCTTAAAAAAAATATAATTATCATTTGCGCATAGTTTTCTATTAATTATGTAAGTTACCCCATTACCAAAGTTCCATATACTGTATGTATGTGTGTTAATATTGTCTGTTTACCAAAAAAAAAGCGAAGGTTTAAAACGGTGGCGGAAGAAAGAATGAAAGAAAAAAGTCTAATTTATTATCTCATTAAATTTTTAAAAACAAATTTGTTTTAAATATGTAAATTATTAACGCTTCATCTCGTAAAAATTTATATTCTCTTATTAAGCTACTTTTTCTAAAAACTACAGTTTAAAACAGAAGCATTCAAGAGTCTGAATTTAAGGGTCTGCATCATCCGAATCCGAATGTACACAAATTTCGAGTATCAATTGTACGAATTAAGGAGAAAATAATAATATCTGGTGCACAAAAATGTACAAATCTAGTGTCTATCCATTCTAAGTTCTAGAATAAGAAATCCGGTGACAACCAATGATAAAGTCCCATTGGAATGGGTAAGAATACTCGCCTGTTCGCTCGAGCTTATATGTCCAAAACACGCAGATAAACTCACGAAAAATTGAAGAAAAAAGCATAAGACTTATTTAAAAAAAAACTTTTTTTTTTTTTGGCAATTGTTGAATTATTAATAAATACGTACATGTACGTTTCCTTTAAAAAAAACTCATCTTCGCTCTTCCTTACCTCTATGATAAAGTTGCCTGAATAATATAGTGCCATAAAAAAGTCTAACACCTACTTGGGTAATATAAAAAAAAAAAAAAAATATGGAGTAAAAAAATAAGCCCAGGCGCGGTACATATACAGTTCATGCATTTGGAATTTTGGATTGAAGCCTTTTCAAATTCGGAACTATAAAACTCAACTGTCAAATAGAGCTTTTCGATCGATGTTGACAACAAAATGTTGATGCACCGTATGTCAGTGTAGCAGGCCTATTAAGTTATTTAGCGAACAACTCGCGCCGTCTTTTATTTATTAAAACAAATTGGCGAACAAAAATAAAGAGAAACTTAAAAATGCTTTTTTATAAAATAAAATAAATAACTTTTAACAACATAAAAGTAAATTGTTGAAAAAAAAAATGCTGTAATTTGTTCGGTAGGAAGCTCAACAATAGGTTAAAACCCACTACATGCACATACCGTAAACAAGATCGATGTTGTTTGACCGAAAGAGTAATTGGTGTACATCAAAAGAGCCGAAATGTAATTATAGTTTCATTATTTTAGGGATTAAACGATTTCGAAAAACCAATCACCGGTTCTTAACACGGCATTAACAGAGGCTGTCAAGACCTGCGCCGCGCCATCATCATTACCGACCTTAAAAGTAGCCTACAATAAAGCGCTCGGAGACCAGATCAAATTACTTGAATAAGTCATTAAGCAATTACTCGTAAAATCTATAATAGAATTAGATGAACTTGATTAATTCTGTGAAATTTCTTCCTGAAACAAACCTTAAAGTACATCAAGCAATTGCATTATTGTTTCTCATTTGCTCGTATACGGTTATCGATACATTTCAATTTACGCTTGAATTAAGCCCAAGTACCATACCATATTTGCATTTTTAATAAGGGCGCCCCAACTACGTAGACCGGATTACTTAATCATGCTAAACTAATTAAAGGTCATCGCCATTAAGAATTACACCAAAAAAAAAAAAAAAAAACCTGGTAATAAACTTAATACATGTAATTGTAATGTATTTAGATGTACCGGTAATAAATCCTCCTATTGGTCCAAAAAAATATGCTAAAATATAATAATCAAGAGCAATAAATAAATATTCTTAATTTTTAAATAATAAGACTGAATTTTAAGACGAAAACTATACGCTTTTCAATTAGAAATTTCAGTACAATGTACAGTCATAAGATTTAAAATTGGATTTTGCTCCAATTTTTTTTTAAATAATAATCTCCATAATATTAACCTTCTCTTAATTAAAATTGTCATTCGAACACAGTGTAAAGTTCAATTAACTTTGTTTCGCAAAATAAAATTTATTACTGTTCCTATCAAATTAGGTAGGAGCTTTAAACCACAATTTTTCAAACAAAAATAAAAACATCTCACAAAATTATACTGAAGATCTCTCGATCCACAAGATCAACGTCGTTTATAACTTTTATTACCACACATTTCTTTTACTTGCGCTAACGTTTTAATAATTAATTAATTATACCTTAAATCCTCGCAAAGCATGCTTCGCTATTTAGAAATAGAAGCTCCTGAACTAAGCTGAAGCTGACGAGCAGAGGAAATACCATCGGATCTAAAAACCAGGCGCCATAGTTGCTTTTGGCGGCACGAGAAAAAAAGAACGTTGAGATTTACGAGGTCAGACAGGGTTCTTTTTAGCTATCACGCATACGTTCACAGTGGGGATTATATCGGCATGGTTTCATTCAATTTTCAACGTACAATATTAATAATTATTTTAACTTACGCGTTGGAAATATTACGACGAGCTTTGACGTATCGGGCTTCGGTGCTGCAGGCCTGCCGTAGGTAGGCGCCGCGGTACGTAGGCCTAAAAATTTGACCACTAACTAATAAACTTACACCGTTGTAAACGTTTTTCATAATAATAATGATCACAGACAGTTCATTCACGTTTGTAATCATTTTCACGATAACTTGAAAGCACTAAATATAAACTTTAAAATAAACTTAACTTCGAAACACAGGTGACCGTTGACAGATGAACTTCGAAATTCAAACGCGGAAAAAGATTTTTCACGAAATCCAGGTGGCGCGACCGTCTATGGCGGTTTGGTAAGATGGACCCCGTCATAGGGTTCATCTCGAAACGGCTCATGACTACAGGGTTTTTTGTTTTATTTTTATCAAAATCGTTAATAACGACATTTTAATTGCTTTAAGGTTTAGTTAGGCAATATTTGTAGTAAACGCTACGCCTTATAAAGCTTACCTCATGTTGTAGTTTGCAGGTTTTATAAACCGAATGGGAACAAAAAAAAAAAATGAGCAAAAATTATCAAATTGATCAAAAATTTATTAAACTTTAAATTGGGGGTCTATGGAAAAATAATTTTATATACATCTTCATAATGCTCAACAAAATGCACTTCAAGTCCTTCGGTAATAAAAGAAGGCAAATCGGAATAATCTTTCCGGTTTTCAGCCGGTAAGATTATACATTGCACTCCCACTCGTTTGGCCTAAAATTAAAAAAAAAAATAAATTACTGTACACTTAAATTGTTTTCTATAAACTCAAAGTTTGTTTAACTTACAGCAATTGTTTTTTCCTTGATACCGCCTACTGGAAGAATTTTGCCTGTTAAAGACACTTCTCCAGTCATTGCCAGATTTTGTCGAACTGGCTGATTTAGAGCGAGTGATATAAGGGCAGATACAATAGTGCAACCAGCACTTGGACCGTCTTTAGGAGTAGCTCCCTATTAAAACAAAATCTAGTAAATGAATGCGAACTTTTTTTTTTTTTGGTGGAAACTGCAACAAATAAAAGCAATCTGATCTTAAATGGTAAATTAAAGTTTTATTTACCTCAGGAACGTGCAAATGAAGTTGAGCTTTAGTTAAAAAGTTATTGTTTTCAAATTTTCCTTGTATGAATGAACGGGCGAAGGTATAAGCAATTTTAGCACTTTCTTTCATAACATCGCCTAATTGTCCGGTTAATTCAATGGATCCTTCTTCCTTTTCTTCATCTCGTCCAAGTCGCTTTCGAATTGCAGTTTCAATAAAAAGTGTAGAACCGCCTATAAAATAAATTTTATTTTCGTCTCATAATATAGCTAAATGAATTTATGAGTGTTACCCATAGCTGTCCATGCTAATCCCATGACGACTCCTGGAGGTGTCAAATCGTACATGCGATCGTGAGTGAATAATGGTTTTCCAACAAATTCATGAACATTAACCTCAGTAATCGCCACATCTGAACATTCTTTATTGACGATTTTAAATGCTGCTTTTCTAAATATCTTTACAAAAATAAAAATTACAATCTATTTTAATAAAGAAACAGAATAATTTCCTTTAACATACTTTTTCTATGTGTTTTTGCAAGTTTCTAACTCCGCTCTCTCTGCAGTATGATTTAATAATAACATTTAAAGCCTCATCCGAAAGTTTAACTTGATCTTCAGTGATTCCAGACTCCTTTCGCGCTTGTGGCATCAAATATTTCTACAAGCATTATTTTTAAAATACTGATACATTTTAAATGACTTTATTTAACAAAATACCTGAGCTATTGCTAATTTTTCCTGCGCTACATAACCAGAAACGTCAATCATTTCCATTCGATCTCGCAAAGGTTCAGGAATTGTGTCGATAACGTTTGCAGTGCAAATGAAAAGTACCTAGACAATTTGGTATAAAACATTTTTCACAAATTAACCTATTTTAAAAAGTTTACTTTAGATAAATCTACAGGAACATCTAAGTAATGGTCTAGAAAATTAGCATTTTGTTCAGGATCGAGAAGTTCCAATAAAGCTGAAGATGGGTCACCTTGATAACCACGACCCATTTTATCAACCTATAATTTGTTAAATTGGCACTGTTTTATAAAAAAAATGCTTATGCAAATATTTGTAAAAATATATATATACTTCATCAATTAACAAAAGTGGATTTTCGGTTTTTGTTTTCTTTAAACATTGAACAACTTTACCAGGCATCGCCCCGACGTAAGTGCGTCTAAAAAATCATGATTTTAAAAAACCACATTTTTTAACGTTGTACAATGATTATTAACCTATGTCCTTTGATTTCTGCAATATCAGTCATCCCTCCCACGCTAAATCTAAAATACTAATAAAAAATTTTAATTAATAATTTAAAATTAAAATGGTAATACTGTCATATTTACTTGGCGATTTAAAGCCCGAGCAATTGAAACGGCAATACTAGTCTTTCCCACTCCAGGTGGACCAAAAAAACATAAAATTTTACCTTGTGTTGACCCTTTCAATTGACTTACAGCAATAAATTCCTAACAGATAATAAAATAGGTTGATTCGCTAATTCCAGAAATTCTAAAAATAATAACATACCATAATTCTTTTTTTTACATCTTCCATTCCATAATGATCTTCTTCAAGTATTTGCCTTGCCTGTGCCAAATCTAAATTTTCTGAACTGGTTACTCCCCAAGGCATTGTAGTTAACCAATCTAAATAGTTTCTAGTAACGCTGTTTAAAACATTTAAAAAAAAAAATTAAAATTTTCCCAATCGATATTCAAAAAATAAAAATGCCACATACTTAAATTCTGATGAATGATTTTCTAAATAGGAAAGTTTAGATAATTCTTCATCTATAACTTCCTTAACTGCATCAGGAACTATTTTATCCTTAAAATAGTTATTGTTAGTTATAATTTGAGCGAACAAATGTTTTCAAAAAAATTTACTTTTAATCTGGCTTTAAATTTTTCTTCAATAGCATCTTTATCGTCCTTTTCCAGCCCTAATTCTTTTTTAATAATTTTCAGTTGCTCTTGAAGCATATATTTTCTATGTTGGGCTTTTACTTTTTCTTCAACTTCTTTTCCTATCTTTTGCTGTAATTTACTTAATTCAAATTCCTTTTTTAATAGCGAAAGTGAGAGATATAATCGCTTAGGTATCTGCAAAAATGGATATAAATATTATTGCTACACAACGATCGGTTCAAACTGTATTTTACATTCGTTTCTTCAAGCACTTGTTGTAGTTCATTTGTTTCGGCACCTGTCAAAGCTGCTCCTAAATCGCTTAAATAAACCGGATCATCAATAACTCTTTGCCCAGATTGAATCATTTGCTGCACAGACTCCCTATATAACGGATTTAAAGAAATAATATCGCGAATTGTTTTAACAATTTCTTGAGTAAGCGCCTGCAAGAAAAATTCAATGACATACGGTAAGTTTAACATAAATACGTATTCCTAAAAATTACCTTGGTCTCTTCGTTCAAAGTGTATTTGTCGTGAGAAACATTTTCCACTTCCACCATCAATACTTGTGCATTCGACTGAGTTTCGTTATTATTATTTTCTTCGTTTATTGTTTTCTCGTTAGTTGCAGATGCTGTATCAGTTATAGGCAAAATTTTTCCGCGACGTCTTTTTGATCGCTTTTCCTCTGTACCATTTTGTTCGTTAACGGTATTAGAAAATTCCACATGATCTTCAGGAATTTGATTCTTTATACGAATTCTGATTTACGAAAAAAAAAAATTAGATATTTCATTATCTTTTATTAAACTGTGTCAATTACCTTCGATGAGCCATTACAATCATTCTTAATTTATTTCCTAAATCTTGCATTTCGTGAATTTTTACAAAAGTTCCTATTTGATGCAGATCGTCAAGTGAATTAACAACGTCAGAGTCATTTCTATATTTATAACATTAATAACATAAATAAAAAGATACTATAACAAATAATTATGAATATACGACTCTTAACTGTTCAGATTTCTTCATAAATATGCCGGCATAAGGATGATTTAATCGAACTTTCCGCCTAATTAATTCAATTAAAGTTTTATCAGCTACCTAAAAAACCAACAATTTTTATTTCAATAAAAAGCAACTTGATAAATCCTAGTTGTAACAAACCTCAACAATTTTAATAAATTTTGGAAATACTGGATTTCGATTAATAGCAATAACAGGTACATATGGCCACGTCTCAGGAACAACCATAGTAGCTGGTAAACCCATTGAAGAAGTTGGAAAGGTTATGTCCTCAACTTCAGGCGGCGAATTGACATCGCTTCCTCCATCACTATCATCGCTGCCACTGGCAGAAGATTCTCCACTATCAGGTGGTTTACCTGAATTATTCCCACTGTTTTCCGAAGAATAATTTCTCGTTGATGAAATTACATGTAAAAAAGGTATCCTAAATTTGTCATAAATTAAGTTTTTTTGAAAAGAAGAGTTTGAAATCCTCCAACAGTTCCAGGAATTGCAAGTGCAATTGTAAGGAATAAAAGTTGCAGCAAATTTAGCATCTGAAGAATAAGTTCGGGATGGAGCCGGGGAACTTGCGTTGAGTAGATCGTCTAACTTCGTAGCACTTTTCAACACGCGTGACCAACTTTCATTGTTGTATTTCCCGCATTCTATGCTTAATAGTTTAATTAATCGAAAACTCTTATTAGTATTGGCATACCTTCGTAAAAGTGCCATTATTTTTCAATTTTGTGCATGAAATCCGGAAGAAGTTGCAATCACGTGAAATCTGGTAACCGCGTCCACACTGAATAGAAAACCTGCCGACTCCCGACTGCTGGTTCAAAAATTAACCTCCAAAAGACTGCATGCATTTTCCCAGTGTTAACTGGCCTTGAAATTCGTCTGCTCCGGACCATGGCATGCTCTGAGCTATCCAAATGGAATCTTCCAAAATTATGTAATTTTTCTTTTTAAATTTTAATTAGTGTAATTTTTTTTTTGAATAATAAAATTAATTTAATTTTCCCCATGGTTGTTGAGCTCTATAATTTAAAAAAATAAATAAATAAATAAATTTTTTTTTGTACCGGTACTGTTGCTTTGGCCATCCTCAGGTTTTTTTCAAATTCAAAATTGAACCTAAATTAAATTTCGTGATAAGAAAATTAAAAACTCACGATTATTTCAAGTGACAATATTACATTTTTAATAAACATGTTCTATGCTCAATTTATACACGGTAGCTTTCTTTACGAAGGTATTAATACAATTTTAAAGCTAAATTTTTAGAAGATATTATATTAACTACTTTCTAGCAAATGTAAAGGCATCAATTTTAATAAATAAAGAAAAATCAAATAATGTAATAAATAAAATTAACTTTTTAAAAATGTCTTATTATTGAGTGTACTGTATTTTGAAAAATTAAAAGTTTTAATTTTGACATTTTTATACAAATAAAACTGGCAATATAACGGCGAATTGTTTTAAATTATCCTCTTATCATAAAATTTTAAATAAATAAATGAAAATTTGATGAAACATTAATTTAAAATCACAGAAGAATCAAACGGCAAGCAATAAAAAATGAATGAGATTCGATTCCTGTTCAGAATATTTAACACCTGTTTTATCCGAATCATTTTAAAAACAAAACGTAAAAATTTTTTGAAATGAATTTAAAAGCTATACCAAATCATTAAAATGTTGTGGTCCTTATTTTAGTTTTAAGGGCATGATTTGTTACGAACTATTAATTATAGACTAACAATAAAATCCCTTTACATACGATTTCACAATCTGACGCGGAATTCTAAAATAACCGGTTACTTATCTCTCGAACTTTATAAATTGTTACAAATTTCCGCAGTGAAATCTGAACATTTTGATGAACCACCCAAATCGGCAGTCCTTACCTACAAGAAAAAATATTTTAAATTAATACAGTTCACATTTCGCAAGATATTTATTAATCTTTACCTTTCCTTCCTTAATTGTTTTAAAACAAGCTTTTTCGATTTGATCGGCGTGACTGTTTAATTCTAAATATCTCAGCATCATAACAGCACTTAAAAGTAGAGCTGTTGGATTAGCTTTGTCTAGACCTGCTATATCTGGAGCAGTTCCGTGAACCTAAAATTATAAAAAAAAATTTTATAAAATAATTTAAAAAATTCAAAACTAAAAGTTACAGATTCAAATAAAGCTCCATTGTGTCCAATATTTCCACTAGGTGTAATCCCCAAACCTCCAACTAAACCAGCACACAAATCGCTAATTATTAAAAAACAAATTTAATTAAAATTAAAATCTACAAAAAAAACAAATGATTTTCTTTCCAAAATTATCATACCTCAATATGTCACCATACAAATTTGGCATTACAAGAACATCAAATTTTCCTGGGTCTTGAACCATCTGTAAAAATTAATAATCTAATTCTTAAACATTTTATCATTAATAATATAAATACGTTTAAGCAAACGGTATCGAGATATCGCTCTTCAAATTTAATGTCTGGATGTTGTTCCGCCGCTTCTCGGCAACATTTCAAAAATAAGCCATCAGACATTCTCCTAAAATTAACAAATACAATTTAAAAAAATGTTAAAGACACATTTATAAAATTATCAAAGAACATGCAATGTAGGCCTACTTACATTATGTTTGCTTTATGTACAGCGGTAACCTTACGTCTCCCATTTAATTTAGCATAATTAAAAGCAAATTCTGCCACTCTACTTGATGCGGGTTCAGTTATAAGTTTAATACTTTGAACCACACCGGGTACGATCTATAATTACATAAAATTAGCAATTTAATTATCGTTCACACACACACAATTTTCTTACTTTAAAAAACATAAAACTCACTAACCAAATTCGAAATAAAAAACAAGCAAGACTACGGTACAAAATTACGTAATCTAGTTATTAAATAATTATTTTGAATGCTGTTAGCAAATTTTAACATTTTAAAGACATAAAAACTATCAAACTAACGTTCTTACTTCATGCTCAATACCACTGTATTCGCCTTCTGTATTTTCACGAATAGTAACCACATCAACGTCTTTGTACAAAGTTTCATAGCCATCAACTGATCGGCAAGGTCTCACGTTGGCGTACAAATTAAAAGCCCTAAAGTTAGTTCACTACTCAATAAACTAACCATTTTTAACGAATAAAATAAAAAAAAACAGCTCTCACTTTCTTAAACCTAAATTTAAAGAACGATGCCCTTTTCCTACGGGAGTCATAAGAGGTCCTTTTAAACCAACTTTATTCCGATTTATCGATTCGACGGCAGCAGGAGGAATCCCAAATTTTCCGTCTGGTCCCTTGACTGGAGTCACATCTACTACTTCCCATTGAAGAGGCACCTAAAAATCAATAACAATTATTTAATGAAAACATTTCACATTTAAAATGAAGATAATAATTACCGACGCAGCTGTAAAAATTTGTTGAACTGCGGCTGATATTTCTGGTCCGATTCCATCACCTGGTATAAGCGTAATAGTTCTTAAGTCCTGCGACATAAATCTATGTCCAGGCAAGCTTAAAGATTGACCCAACTAAAAGTTAAAAAATAAAATATTTTTAATGGAGTAGGTAAATTAATTCAAAAATATCATACTCCGATAATAAAAATGTCTTAAAATAACTAAAAAATAATAATATCGTTTTGTATTTTTTTTTTTTTTAAACTGAACAATTATTCTTTAGATCTTATAATAATTATTCTAGAACTGCAACATTTTAAATTCTGTACACAACAACTAACAATTAACGTTTCTTGAAAAACACAGGGTCATACATTAAAAAAAATAAGAAAATTATACAGTAATGCATTCTGTAATTTAAATTTATAATTGACGTCAATCATCACTTTTATTGCTAAAATCATTTCTTTTTTAAACAAAAAACATTATTTTAAAATGCACACGACCTTCAAGAAAGCGTTTGGCATTAAAAATAAAATAATTCGGATAATGCTATAAAAATAGAATCCAGGGAGAGCAGTAATTTATATTCTGGGATACGGAAGAAAAAACTACAAAGTAGAGAACGCGATTATACCGGCATAGAAATGTTTTTTAAAAAAAATTATCTCGCCAATTAATATCGCATACCTAATCATTATAATCATTACATAACTGTTCCAATGCATTACATAAGTATTAAAAAGACGAACCAATGCAAAATACTACATAATTACGATAAAATGACAGCATGGAATGCGGGAATGAATGCTACTACTGCGTGAATGTCATTACTGTACTATATAAATTCATTAACCTTTTCTATATTCAATAGGAAAAAAAATATTATGCTTACCACAGATCTCAAGTGACGAAACGCCAACATTTTATCTAAAGTAGTTTCTAATTTAACTAAACAACAATTTCTAAATTATCTACAATACTCCCAAAATACTAAAAATAATCTATCTAGCGCAAGACATCAATAAAATTGAATTGAATCCGCTACACACCGGTAGAAATAAAAGAGAACCAGCTCCATCGAAATTTAACGCAGCGCCATCTAGTAGACAATCCAGACAAAATAAATGCCGCAACTTCCTCTTTCATTTTCAAAGAAATGGAGATCAAATCCGACTGTAATCAAGTTCAGGAATGAAGTGAGTTGGAATAAAACATATTAGACTTTCACACAGGTAGTTACCCTATGATTAATCAGTACAGTATAATAAAAAAAATCTTTTCCTTTGTAAATCATGAAATAGATTATCATTAAAATATTATAATGTAGGTTGTTTGGCAATGTCATCTTGATGCCATGCTGCGTGACCTCTCAAAACATTCAAGTCAAGTGTTTTAAAATACCACGTGGATCTTCATCAACTTTAAGGCAATTATTTATTTTAATATAAATTATTACGTGGTGCATATGTCACGAATAATGTTTTAGTTTGTTATAATAGGCTTTAACGATGGAGGACCTCGCCTGTCCTCGTTGCAAGTCGACGAAATATCGAAATCCATCGCTCAAGTTGATGGTCAACTTGTGCGGACACGCGCTGTGCGAAAATTGCATCGAGCTTCTGTTCGTCAAAGGTTCCGCCGCTTGTCCCGAGTGCGGGATTTCGTTAAGAAGAGCCAATTACCGAGCTCAAATTTTCGAAAACCCCGAGGTCGAAAAAGAAGTCGACATCCGACGGAAAGTTTTGCGGGATTTTAACAAACGTGAAGAAGATTTCGCCACGTTGAGAGAATACAACGATTATTTAGAAGAGATCGAAGACATCGTGTACAATCTGACGAACGAGACGGAGGTGGAGGAAACGAAACGCAAAATTGAACAGTACCGCAAAGACAATAAATCGAGCATCAACCGCAATAAAGGTAAATTGAGTCGAGAAGAGGAATTTCTCGAAGAATTAATCGAAGGCGAGAAAAACGAGAGCGAATTTTGGCGAGAACAGTCGATGAAAGAAGAAGAAGACGAGAAACGAAATAAAAATAAACACAAAGAAGCCTTAATCGACGAGCTCATGTTTTCCGACGCTCCGGCCGGACAAATCATCGCCACGCACGCCGCCGCCAAACAATTGGTTACCAGTCAGAAAGAAGCGAAAATTCTTAAGCCACCCGTTTCGAAATTTTCCACGGGAATTAATCTGAGACAATCCAACGCTTTCCTACCCGTGCCTAAACAAGAAAACGTTCCGCTGTATAAATACGAGGACGTCTCCCGGGAGATTTTGGGTCCGCATCCTCCGCTTTTCCACTCCCTCCAGAACGAGGGATATTTAGACAATACACGATCGGCGAATGATCAAGAAAGAGCGGGAGGATTCGTGTCCTCCATATATTGTTGTCGCGTGTTAGAAGAAGCGTTTTGTGGTTTGTATTGCGGCATTATTAACCCCGACGAATCCATTCTCCAATATATGGATACGTCTTAAAATTTAATTATTATTAAAAACCAAAAGTTATTCAATAAAATTGGGGCAAGTTTTTCGTAATTGGAATTTGCAATTTTAATGAGATGTTACGTGGTCATTTACATTACTTAATACGGAATTTTAAATTAACGAATACGAAGTTCTTTTTTTTTTTAAATGAGATAATTAAAAACATCTTTTGAGATTAATTAAGCAATTCTTTTCACTGCGGCATTTATATCGTCGAGGTGATTTTGAAGGGCGTTCCATTGTTCGATAGATAAGGCTATGCCTGATAATTCAAAATTAAATTACATTGGGTAAAATGTATCACGGTATGGACAGCGAATAATAATAAAAAAAAAATTTAAATCACAGGTACCTTTTTTTCCTGGCTTCATTTCTCCGCCGGCATCGTAAAATTCTCTTATATCCACCATTACCTTTCCACGAAATTCGCGAACGGAAACAAATCGATTTTTGGAAAGCTAAAAATGATAAACAAAACTTTGAATTAAAAATTTTTTAAGATCAATAATGCTGAAATCTTGACACTACAAATTTCATTAACGAAATCCCTTCTCGTATAGAGTACTTGGTTTAAAAACAAATCTTCATTGACATTTTAATAAAGGTTTGTTAACCATAAAAAAATTTAAAACTTCTCAAGACTCTTCTTGGAATAATTTTCACAGATACAAAATAAAAGTTAAACTTTTGTGGAAATCCAATTATGCATAATTTTAAATTCTTATTTTGCTACAGGATACCTCAAAATTATTTTTAAGCTGCAAAATTATAAAATTTAAAGAAAATTAAGATGCAGTTTTAAAACCCTGTAACAGCCTGAATATTTCTTGTTTCCTCGCTGTTTATATCGGTTATAATAACTATTATAATGCACATTAAACATTAAAAAGCAGTGAGCAAAACGTAGAAAATAACTGAAACGCAAATTAATTCTTTACCATGATCACGTTCTCGTCATCATCACCACCTCCTGACTTGGCTTTCGACGACGAAGTTGTTTGCTTTGGCTTTTTAGAAACGGGACCTTTCTAAAAAAAAAAATGACACCGAAGTAAATGTGATTAATTGCAGCAATCTTTAAAAAAAACATTGAAATTTGTAAATCAACGTTACAAATATTATATGTAGCTCAGTATATTTACATCTTCTGGTCCTGAATCAGAATCATCACTGTCCTCCAACTTTCTGGTCTTGCTTTTACTTTTACTCATGTCTTATTCGTTTGAAACCTGCGTGAAAATAAACCGGTTAATCCACTGTATTTATAAGCAATTATTCAATGATTGCCTTAGCTAAAACAATACTTTTTAACATATTGCGCCCACATTAAATAAAAATTCAAATTATTGTTTATATAATTATCGAATTATGAAAAAAAGCAATAAAATGTTTAGGTACAATGGATGCAAATTTCCACCGTGTTCTTTATGTTCGTGTAACACGAACACGAGGACAGAATGACAAGTATAAAGAAAAACAACTCAGTTAAAAATATTATAAACAATAAAATGACATTTTTATAAGCGAGCATTTACGAATAATTATTAATATTTTACCTTTATATTATTCAAGTAATTACCTTACCTAGAAAACAAATTTATCCCAAATCAGTCAAAAAAAAATTTTTTAATAGAAAAAATAATACGGTACGCCGTAATTTGAAATCCTTTTAGCAGAGACCCCTAGCGGATCATTCTACTTCCGGTCTGCCACTTCGCAGCTTCCGTAAAAAATTGTAAACAACGTCAAAATCGCTGCATTTTGAAGCAAGAGTTGATTGATCTCGTTGCTTTCTGCCTTTTTAGGCTTGAATATATAAATTATAAATTTTTCAAATTCGAACTTCCAATTAACATGACTCGTAAGTATAATATATTTTATACGATCTGAAATCTTTGATACGCCAGTTTTTTACTTAGCGAAGAAATTAAACGCATGTAGGTGGTGGGTGAACTCCCCAAACTCGGTCGCCATTTCTGTGAACCTAGACATTTTTTTTTTTCATGTTTTAGAAATTATCGCTTTGCTGAATATTATAGTATTTTCCCTTTTATTATATTACAGGAGGCAATCAACGAGAATTAGCTCGAGCTAAGAATGCTAAGAAGCAGCAAGACCAAATTAAACGGAAAAATGCAGATACGAAGGATGGAAATAAAGGATTGTCGCTTGAAAATCGTAAACACAGGTATAACGTAGATCGCAAAACATTTTATTTTAAAGAAGTAGTTTTATTTAATTAATCATGATACATTGAGATGTAGTATTTTAAGCATTTTTAAATTTTCTTCTTTTTAATTGTTAAAATATTTAGCTGAAATCAATTTTCGTTTAAGCTGAAATTAGGTCATTGAATCGGATGAATCAAAATGTTTTTAATTACATAATTTTGCAGAGACGCGGAAGTGATGAGGGAAAAACAGAAAAAGGCGACGGAGACTAAAGAACCCGAAGCCGGACCATCCAAGTGATTATAGTCATTGTACAATTTTGATTTCTGTAATAATTATCGTTTAAATAATTATGGCATACGACCAAGCATGCATGCGTTGTTACACACGCACTTTTAATTAAAGCGACACACTATTAAAATGTATATAATTAATTTTTATCAAGCAAAATACCTGAACAATTACAAAAACCAAATAAACTACCGTTAAACCTACAAGTGGATTTCAATAATTAAAATCGTGTGTCGAAATTCGTTGCAATTAATAAGCATTTTTGCGATTTGTTGAACAATATTTTCGCGGAGATTTTATTTCTTATTACAAAAAAAAATTTATATTTACAGTCGCTTGTTTTATTTTTTCTTGACGAAAAATTTAATAAAATTTATCAAACCCGAAATATAATTTTATAAAATTTTTCTTCCGCATAAGTACGGTAATTGAAATGTTTGTCTTGTCGGTGTATTATAATACGTAGAATCATGTTTTCCTATCAATATTTTTATATTTACGGTAAATTTAAATATTTTGATACTTGTACAATGTTTAAATTAAAATCATAACTATACTGTAGCGTTAATTTCGTACGGACGATTGTTTAAATTTCGCGCGATTAAATTCGCTTTTTTGAGAATGAATTTTGGGGGAAAATCTACCAATAATATTAAATACCGGCAAATACAGAAAACATAAATTTTCATAATTATTTTTGAAGTGCATTTCATAATTTTTTTTTTTTACTTTTTTAAAACTCAAGTGGCTAAGGTCTACGGTGCGATGTTATCAGTGATTTATTTGTCCTTGAAAACCATATGGTGCAGTTTTTGAGATTCTGCAGTTTTATCAACGAAACGGAAATTTTGGCATGACATTTGTTTGTTTGTATGATTTTTAATTAATTGAACATTTTTTTTTTTTAATAAATCAACCGATTTTTATTTGAAATGCCAGAAGGGCCTGAACATTATTTTGCGTCTAAATATGTCAATGAAACTTGCAAAGATCTCGTCTTTTGTGGAGAAGTTAAAAAATCAGAACTTGCAAATCATCAAGTTAAACACCCAAACGTTCAATGGAGTGCTGAAGAATTTCAAATAACAGCTATAAGCCGAGGAAAGGAAGTGAAACTTACCCTTTCAACCGCATGCCCGTCTATGAAATGTCTTCGAACTTTGAGTCTGGTGTTTCAATTCGGAATGTCCGGGTCTTTTAAATGGTTTCGCGCTGACGAGATATCAAAACACGCTCATTTAAGGTAAGCATGATAATTATTATTAATGCACTGTTTAAGGTAATGCGCTGTCATAATTATAATCCCGTATCCGGTATCAGATTTTTCTCAAAGAACGGAACTGCTGAGAGGGGAGTGTTGTGCTTTCACGACCCAAGAAGATTCGGTAAATGGCGAATAAGTAATGAATGGGGCGAAGATAGAGGACCGGATATTGTGGACGAATATTCATTGTTTTGGTAGAATAAGATTGAATGAAAATAACATTATTATTCAAAAACTAAATTACTATAGAACTATGTTTTGTAGGTGCAATGTCCTCAATAGTTTAACCAATGCCGTATTTAAAAGACCGATATGCGAAGTGCTATTGAATCAGAAATATTTTAATGGGGTTGGAAATTACCTCAGGGCAGAAATTTTATATCGGTATAAAGATTTATGCTAAAGAACATTTTTTAATTTTTGATGATTTTCTCTATCTTACGTTAGAGCTGGTATTCAACCTTTCGTAATGGCGAAAGATGTTTTTGAAAATTATGAAAATTCTGAGCAAAAAAATGACATTTTGCACCAATGTTTTCAAGTTATGCAAGAAGCGATTGATCTATATGGTACATTCATTTTGTTTTTTTAAAAAAAAATGTTTATATTTGATAATGTTTTTATGAAATTAAGATAAATCCCAAGATGGCGATGACGAAATATTTACTAATTGGGTCCAATGTTATAACAAACCAAATATGAAGTCATTACACGATCACAGCGGAAGAACCATTTGGTTCCAAGGCGATCCGGGTCCACTTGTTCCAAAAAGTATAATTCGCTCAATAATTTCCCAGATATATCATATGCATTATAATTTCTCATAATTTTATCCGCTTAAGATGGAAAGAATCCGAAAACTAAGATCAGGAAGAAAAAGGTTAACGAAATTAAAGAATCAAAATCTAAGATTGAAAATGAAGAAATTAAAGATGTCCAGTTAAAAGTGAAGGAAGAAAAGCCGGAAGTAGTAACTAAATCAGGATATTTTACACGAAGTCGTTCGAATAAAGGGATCTTAAAATAAGCGTGCCATGTGAACTACGAGGACAAGTCAAGTATTCCAAGCACTCTTATTTGTAGAAAATATTATTATAGTGTTTTCCTCGACTTTTAAATGGGCAAATACATCATTTTTCAGCATTATCGGCGAGCTGTCCCACTTCATTATAAAATAAATGAATTCATTTCAGTTTCATTAGAGGTGAATCTTGGTCCTCGAAGGGCTTAATTCTTGCAAGGGACCAAACAGGTGATAACCTAATGGATCAAGATCAGGCCTGTAGAGTTGATGTACATGTATCCATTCCATACTCTGCTGTTGACTTTGAGGCTCGTAGTTATAAATCCATGTCTCGCCTCTGTCCAATCGTACCTGCTTTTTACGCGCTCGTTTCGGTGCCCATTTCGCGCATACTTTTTGAAACCCGACTTTGCTGTAGATTTTTTTTTATGGGCTGAGCCATGGCGGATTTCATAAAATATGTTGTGCCACTCCATTCACGAACGCTCTTTTTCCATACTGGGCATAAAGTCTTCGATAAATACATTAATAGATAGAAGCCTACCAGCAGAGACGAAGTATACTTGATTGCCCTGGTATAATTTTGATTAAATGATGAATTCCCGTTATTAAATTAGAAAAAATGATGGAGAAATTTATTATAATAAAAATTCTTTATATACTGTATATAAAAATTTTCAATTAAATAAATAAAATTAATTTAATTTGTAAAATCACTCCTTAAAATTTTCATTTTAACTGATTTAACGTTTATGTAAATACATGTACTAGTGTATTTCGAAAGTTCCTTACACTAGTTTTGGTCAGCCTCGTGCATGGCTTTCATCATGGACTGGAACATCGAATCTCTGGCCAACAAATCACCTGGTGAATCGAATTCTACTACCTGTTATACAAATATAAAGAGCAATTTAAAAAAAAGTTAAGAAAATCGTAAAAAAATTGGTTATTACTTTTCCGGCGTCCATTCCCATTATTTTTTCGTAATCGGCAATTGTGTTAATACGATGGGCAATTGTCAACACGGTACATCGTTTGAAAGCTGTACGAATAGTTTCTTGAATCAAACGATCAGTTTCAACGTCGACGGAAGCTGTGGCTTCGTCTAATAGCAAGATCTAAATAAAATAATACAAAAAATTAATATAAAACTCATGTGTAAAATCATAAATTTTTGTACTTGGCTGTTTCTTAGCAAAGCTCTTGATAAACAGAAAAGTTGCTTTTCACCCAAAGAAAATATTCCACCTTCCGCACTAATGGTTGTGTCCAATTTACCAGCTTCTCTTTCAATCTAAAATTCGTATACAATAATAATAAACCTTTCACAATTGGAATTGAAATCGCAATAGTACTTTTGTTTTTAAATGAGATTTTTTTAAGGCGTCCCACATTTCTTCTTCTGTATGAGTACCGAATGGATCTAAATTCCATCGAATAGTTCCTTCGAATAAAACTGGCTCTTGAGGTATGACGGCAATCTTAGACCTTAAATCTTCTAATCCAATTGTTCTAATGTCGAGGGAATCAATTATAATTTTTCCGCCGCAAATTTCCGTTAATCTCATTAGTGTTCCGATTACCGATGATTTTCCTGTTAAATAATTTTTTTTTTTTTTTAAAGAAAGTTAATATTGACGGTATAATTTAATTATTTTTTGATTGATCTTACCAGCTCCAGTTCTACCAATGATGCCCACTTTTTCACTTCCTTTAATATCCACTGACAAACCGTGGAGAACCAATGGTAATTCAGGCCTGTATTTAAGTTCAACATGTTGAAATTCGACCGCTCCAAATTCCGGCCAACTTTTATGAGGTCGAACATTTGTTATTGCTGGAGCTTCTTCGACTAAATTCTAAACAAATAAATTTCATTAACAATATTAATAGGAAGTGAATCTTAGCATGTTATTTACTCGGCTGTATTCAGAAACTCTTTCAATAGAGATCAATCGAGCTTGTAATTCCGATTTCCATCGAGTAACTGTGGCCAAAACTGCGCATACCTACAATATAATAATAATTAATAACCACTCTTGGAACATTATCGCAAACAGCTGTCTTTAATTTTACGCACTCGAAACATTTGCGACATGCACATTCCAGCGGAGCCGGATGTAATGCTGTCACTATCTTTCGTTAAGACAATCATCAAGCCAGTTCCAGTCAACACTAACCAACTTAAAGTATCAATTCGAAAAGCAATCCACTTCGATGACAATTGAAATAGGTAATAAGCTGCTAAATGCCTATCAACTAATGCTCGAAATCTAAAAAATAAAATTGGAAAGCAATTAAACTCGTATATAGTATTATAGAAATGTTAATTATTTTTTTTTTAAGCAGATGTAGATATAGAAAATTAAAGACACGCAATATACTCGAGGGAGTGAGATGGAATTGCATGGCCAAATTCTTTTTAATTGAATTTACTACACAATTTTTCTGCATGCTTTACGTTGAGTGCTCTAATTAAGTTACCTTTTAGCCATCATTTTTTGTTTTTCGTAGCAGCGAATGACTGAAATTCCTTGAACAGTTGTGGACAAATGAATCAATAGTGGTGGTCTGAGAAGATTGTCCACTCTTTTTGTGGCTCTAACGCCACCATTCAGCATCGTGTCAAAAGCAAAATAAATAACTACAAATAAATAATAACTTTAATAAATATATTTATAAACCATACATAAAAAAAAAATTTATTTTTACTTACTTAAAGCAACAACCATTCCAATAATATACCAAGGAAGATAATATCCAACCATAATGAGTTGAAAGGCAATCATCATTAGCGATTGAGTACAAAACTCAGCAACGAAGGGAATTTGCACATCCACTAACAAATAAAAAAAAAAAAATAAATTACAAGTAAATGCTCGATAGGTTTATTTATATTTTAGGAAAATATTTTAGTTGAACACAACTTACATTCGTCCATATCACGAGAAAAACGAGCCATAATTCTTCCCAATGGTGTAGTATCAAAAAAACTCATGGGACTTCGCAAAATTTTATTAAACATGGAATTATGTAAATTACTAGCTCCGTTAAGTAACGTCTAATAAATAAAAATTAATTTACAAAATTAATAAATTTAAAAAACCTGTTTTAAAAATATTTACCCTAGATACTGAAAATCCTTTCAAGAGGCCAAAAATAACTAAACTTGCTCCTGATGCTGCATATATACCAACGTACCAGTTCATGTTCTCTGTGTTTAAAGTCATGTTCCCCCGATCATCACAATGAGTGTCCTAAATAAAAACATCTTCCATACTTAAAATTCTTCGTACCAGTGCAAATCTACTGCGCTATAATTTGCTTACACAATATGAACCACATCCTTCATCAGCCCATAATTGTAACCAAACAGCATTCCAAATATTTCCCAAATTGAAAAAAATCAGAGTTGAAAAAACGAGCATCGAGAGAACGTATCCACCGCTGAGTCTGCTATAATACATAAAGGTGTTCCACGTCAAAGCTTTGTGTCGATCGACTTCATCTTTTATCATTCCTTGGTCAACCATCGGAGCCTCTGATTTCGGAATTTAGTTCGATTAGAACAATTGAGTCACATTACATATTATTGCGTTACTCAAAGTAGCCTACCATTCACGTCGGGAAGACCTTCTTCACTTTTAGACGCGTGATCCTCGGTGTCTGAAAGTTCAAAAAAACTAATTATCAACTCTATTAACATCCAAAAAAATATATATTATTGTTATGCCTTGTTGCCGATTCCTTTCTTCTTGGTCAGTGTAGTACATGTGAGCGTATTCTCCGTCTTTAATATTAATTAGCTCGTTATGAGTTCCTCGTTCTAAAATGTGCCCGTCTTTCAATACAATATTATAATCGCAACGTTCCAAAAGCTATTCGTGCATTAAAATCCATGTTTTAAAAAACTTCCCAGAAATTAATTTATAATAGTATACGTACATGCATAGCGTGAGAAACAAGTAGCACTGTTTTCCCTTTGTTTTTTAAAGATTGATTTATGCAATGTTCAAAAATGTGCCTGCCTACTTTGACATCGACAGCTGATAGTACGTCATCCAACAAATAAATTTCTCGATTGCTATACAGAGCTCTAGCCAAATTAACTCTTTGTTTTTGTCCTCCACTTAAATTTGCTCCTTTTTCACCTATCTTGAAATTCGTTCAACTTTAGAAATGCCAAATAGGCCCTACTACAATATTTATAAATAAGAAATACCTCAGTTAAATCTCCGTTTGGCATTAAAGTAAAATCTGTTACCAAACAGCAAGCAAATACAGCATTGTTGTATCTAGAAAACAATCAAAATAAGGATATTATTACACTTTAAAATAAATTAAAACAGTCATTACCGCTCCTCGTCAAATGGAAGTCCAAATAAAATATTTTCTCGAACTGTTGCATTAAAAATCCACGCTTGTTGGGTGGCAAAAGCTAATTTTCCCTGAACTCCTACTTTACCTTTCAACAGCGTAGTCTAAAGTAAACATTTTGTGTTAATAAAGTATTGCAAATCACAAAAAAAATTATTGTATTTTTCTCATACATCGCCTGTTATCGTTGCCAGCAAACTAGATTTACCTTCATTAATAAAATGCTAAGTTAATTTAAAAAATAAAAATGCACTGATGAAGATGTAAAATCGTTACCTGAACCAACATTCCCACAAATGCCAACTAACTGACCCTGATAAACGATACAATAATTATTAAATAAATTTAAAAAAAATTGTTGTAAATAGATAGGATTATATTAAATACCTTTTCAACTATGAAGTTTATATCGTATAAAATATTAATCAAAGGAACGCTAGATTTAGGTTCTTCAACTTTTTGAACAACGGTCGTTTCTTGCGTTTTCTTTTTGTCATTTTTCTTTACATGTGCCGGTTTTGGCGGTGGTGGACCAGGTTTGACTACTTTTTTCACTTGACTATCTTCCCAGGCAGCATCAACATTTACGAGACTAATTACGTGATGAGGGTTAACTATATCATGATTGGATGGCATGTATGCGTTTTCAGTCAATAACATAGCCTAAAACGGTGAATTCAAAAATTATACCCAATTGCCCAGGAGTTTTACAAGTAAAAATAGTTCGATCTAGATATAACATTTACTTGAATTCTTCTGCAACTAATTATTCCTTCAGAAAACGATTTTACAGCCATTGGTAAAGTATTTAAAGGTAGAAGAAGTGATGCAAACACAGAAATAACCGGAAATGCCTTTATTTGTTAAAAAAAAAAAAAACCCCATATTAGAAATGTCCTTTAGCTTTGAAGAATTTAATTGGCTCACCATTGATGATTTTAGTGGTTCTCCCATATATACCATCGCAATAAAACTCAGCATTGGAGCCAACACTACGAGAGTTGGACTACCTGTCCAACTAATACTTTGTAGAAAAGCTGCTTTTCTAAGAATTTTTTCCTCTCTTCCACGAATTTCTAAATTGAAAAAATACTTATCATCAATAAATAAATAAAAAATTTTTTAAAACAAACCTTTAATTTTTTCTGCAAAAGCTCGCTCCCAAGCGTACATTTTAATTAATTTAATGTTGGCCAATACTTGGCTCATTAGACGAATGCGACTGTCGGTTATTCGCACAGCTGCTATTCTCAGCATACTAGTTTTCCGCCCAACTCCAAACTAATTAATGTTCAAGACGACTAATTAAAATTTAAATCACTTCCAAATTTTAAAATTAAATTACCATTATGGGATAATATAGCAACAGAATGAAATTACCCAGCAATGACCAAGGCCCTAAAACTGAATAGCAATAACCAATGTTCATTATCCACATAATTGGTGCTCCCACGATAGTCATTGATATCTGCATAGTTTGGTAAATGCGCTCAATATCCGTTGTGCTGTAATTAATTACCTGTTTTGAAAATAATTTTAAATGTAAAATTACAATTACAGTAATAAAGAGTATGAAAATAGTAAAAAATTCACTTCAGCTAAAAGTCGTTCGCCTCCGGTTTTAATTGTTAAAACTTTGTCGTAAACTAAAACTTGAACGGCACCTTGAGCCCAAATTCCTACAATCATAAAAACGTTTTCGTCAAATATTTGAAAAAAAAAATTATAAAAAAAATATTTCAATAAACCTGCGCTGGCGCCAATCACCCATAAACCGCTAAACGTAGCATTTCTTAAAAATTGCGTCACGGACATCGCAATTACCATTCCTATTCCAAACCAAATGTTGTCGTGTTTATCTTCATTAGAACTCAGGTCACACATGTCAGTATCATTAGCAGTAACATTAAAATATTCATAAGTATAATCAGTATCGTCTATGTAATCCAGCATCTCATTTAAGATCCAACCCTTTAAATATAAAATAAATGTAATTCAACGATATATTTTTTTTTTAAATTTAAAATCGATGTTCTAGTAGCAATAGCGCGTATCAACCAAATTCCATTTTTTCAGAAAAGAGATCCTGGTAAAACTTGATTTCAGACTTAACATTTACGTTGCATAAGATATTGCACGTCGTTATTATAATATTGATAAAATAAGGTTTTTACCAGGTATCCTTTTGAAGATCTTTAAAACTCGGTTTCTATATTACCTTACGGTACATAATAATTTTTTTTTTACACAATAAAATATTAAAGAGTAAAAATCTTAATGCGAATTTTTGAAAAATTTACGATACGTGCAATTGCTATTAGGCCATCAAAATGCAAATCATTACCGGTCCTACAAAAGCCAAAATACATGTCAAAAGCATAAACATGGCAGATAAACAAAGAGGGAAACGATTGAACCTCATGAGAACTCTTAAGAGCGAAGCTTCTTTGCCTTTATTTTTCAGTTCTTCCTTCCATAATCGAACCAATCTAAAATTTAGAAAAATATAAATGACTAACCAAACCTTTAAAATAAATATTTTCTAAAGTTATAAACGAAAACTTTGTAATTTGTCACAATAGTAAAAACAAAATGCTGTGGCAACTTAGGAGGTAGAAATTAAAATTGACAGCACTCCTCCTCCTCCTTTTGGTTCAATTATTTGTCATAATTATTATTTTTGTATAACAAAAATGTATACAGAATACAATATGTTACGCTAAATCGCCAAGTCTGATCGGCTAACTTCTAAAATGTTTGAATACAAAAGATGTCATGCAATTTGAAACTGCTTTTCAATGCTTCCAACAACGGCTCAATTTTTGCTAATGCTATTATTTTTGTTCACAAGTTATTAATAAAAATATTAACGAAAAATTGGCGACTTTTACCTATATTATTTTAATAAACAAATAACACTTAAAAAATAAGTTGCACCATACGAGAATAATGGCACAGCTCCATTTTTAACTTGTGGATAAAAATGCAAATTTTAATGTTGTTAGAATTTTTATTAATAACTCTAGAACAAAAATAAATTTCAAATTGTTTTAAATTACACTGTAGGCTACATGGCGGATTAAAAATTGCAAATTTTAATGTTGTTAGAATTTTTATTAATAACTCTAAAACAAAAATAAATTTCAAATTGTTTTAAATTACACTGTAGGCTACATGTACATGGCGGATTAAAAATTGCAACTAGGTTTATAATAGTGTAAATTGTTTAGGGCCTAAACAATTATAGCCTATGACTTATCATGAAGAACGTAACCCCATTGCGGAATTTAAATTTTTAATTGTTTTTATTAAATGCCAATTTTTTGTGGCAACTGAGACCAACAGCAAAATAAATTGCAGAGATAACAAAAAGTTGGAAGATAACTTAATCTGCTATTTTATAAGCTCCGCCAAATAAAACTATTTTTCCAAAAAAAATTAAACGTTAAATATTTCAGTAATTTTAATCTTAAAATAAATCAAATAAAAAAATTCAGTCAAAAAAAAAAAAAAAGAAAAATTTGAAGTGTTTGAACTGACTACGGTACTTGTTAATGATAAAACACTTATCGTTTAATGCAACTTTAAAAACTTTCCTTCATGCCTGGTTTTCTGGGCGACTTTTCAGCTAGAGTTTAGCGCGGTGTTAAATTTTAATACCATAGAAACTTGCAAATTCAAGAAGTTACAATGTTAAAATGTAGCTGAATGTCAGTGCAGCAAAATTTTTATGCTGAAACTCAACCAGAGAACTAGGAATTTTTAAGTAAAATACTATAGTATACGTTACCTTTGATTATTTTTATAAGTTCCATCTCTTGGTTTAACCGCCCGAAGATCTTCCCTTTCCACACCTTTTCTCGAGGCCTTCCACATCCATTTGTCCATCCATTGAATACTCAAATAAGAAAATAAGCCTAACTTCTGATTCCCCAGATGTTCCTTATCTCTATTTTCACCATCAAAAAAAATTTTTTTTTTTTTCGTATTATTAATATTTATTTTAAAACTTTTCAAGTCTAGTTTTCATACTTTTTACCGCATCTAATGCAAATGCAAGCGGTTTTAAAACTTTCTCCATATCGCGCGCAACAACCTTGTCTATTATGGTCAACTTCAGACAACCCTTTCAAATCGTCATCTTCTAAAATAAACTCCTCGGGTTTTGTTTTCGAATGGCCATTTACCGCTTTAGGTTGATTTATGATGGCTCCATTTTTCGTTTCATAAGAATCGTCGGGCAACTCTATGCTAAATTCGGCCCCATCGTTTTCAATGCCTTCTTTTTCAGAACTTTGGTCATCGGAAGGTAATATGTTCGAATTTGAAGTTTGCACGTCTTCGAGCTAAAAATCAAATTTTTTTTTTTTAAAGCAATTTAAACAATTATTTAGCTACCGATTATAAATAATAATATTTATTAAAAAATCATTCTTGTGCAATCTAAAATTTCGCTGCTACCGATATCTAATTTCCTAATCTAGATTAATAAAGCGATATAATTTGTGATTCAAGGTTCCTAATTGAGGTTATATAGGCTACATTTCTTTAAACAAGATTTGATAAATCCAACTTCTAAAACAAAATCAAAACTCAAAATTTCGCATACTTTTTGGTTTTTAAACGTATGGTTTTAACCTTTCTCTATTAAAATTACTTCGTCACAGTCATGGATTATCAAATTGAGATTAAATAATTACTATGGATTAAATCCTTCTTACACCTTAAAGCCAACTGCGGTAAAGCAGCTAGCAGTATGGCTTTGTTTAATTACCCCTCGTATTATGCAGTTTAACAACCAAAACATTAAATCGAGATTAAGTCGCTTAATTTGAATAAAAATGTGTTGGCAGATTAAATGAAAGTTCGTTTTAATATTGATTAAACTTTCATTTAATCTGCCAACACACTGTTATAAATTCTATTAGATTAAACGAGAAAATGAAGGCCTTCGGTGCGTCCCAAAAAAAAAAAAAACCACAACACGACATCATACTGTTTGTTTTTCAATTAGGCTAATTTCTGATGTTTTAATTAGTTCACTTGATATACTTTTCAATTTTTGCAGCCTACTTCCGCAACCATAGATTAATCAACTAGGTTAAAAACAACTGGCATCAGAGTACAGTTCGACGAGAACCAAATAAAACACTAGATCACTAGGTAACAACTAAATTTAATCATAAAACTGATTAAAAGCGGACAGTGATTCAGTAAGAAAATTTGGTGCTTATAAGCATTAATATAAAAATCAAAATTCCCATTTCTGTTTAAACTTTCTCCTATCTTGGCGCTAGGCCCCTTGAGTATGGCGCACGGGACCGTGGCACCCCCTCTTCTCTTCCACTCTTTTGAAGCAATGAAAGCGGAAGCGAAACCAAGGAAAAGCATATTACCTTGGTTCATAAAGTAAAAAAAAAGCGTCGCGTATTAATGTCAACAACAACAACTATTTTCCTCATGATTTTACAATTATCCGAATATTTTCAATTCACTACCGGTATTAATTTACGCATATACATAAACGCTAGTCTTTAAAAAAAATGAGTTTATGATTGAAGGTAAGTTAATGAAAAGTTAATTAAGTGAGTAACAAGTTACTTACGTGCGACGACATGATGGTCAATCGATATATCGACGAGTATTGATGCACATGTCTTGCTTTTCCGAATACTTAATTTGCGCTACTAACCTACAAATTTATCCCCGTGCGGCACACCACAATTTTGTAAAAATTGATCATAGGTCGTCATAGCTATTTATTTGTTGATGATTTATAACGTCATCTAAAAGCCTATTGGATGATGATATCGAACAACAACACAAAAAAAAAGATTTGATAATAATTTTGAAGGTGCTATCTCAAAATGTTTAAAAACGACGAAATAATGCTCGAATTGAGCAATTGAAGTTATGTTAAAACAAATCACAACAATACTATTTCGCTGCCACCAGATTACTTAATCAAGATTAAAACGCTTTTATTCTCCATTTAATTTTTTTTAATGGAGAAGCGCTTAATTTATCGATAAAAAATAAATTAAAACACAAAAATATTTTTTTTTAAAAAAATTTAAAAAAAAAAAATTAAGTATCACGCAATGTGCGCAATTTATCAGATCTTAAAAATTAGTTTGCAAGGAATAAGAGGGCTAATACCCTGGAAAACACGTCACCCAATTAATGAAAAAAATTATAAAGATAAAAAAAAAACTCACCCACAATTTCTAAAATATCATTATCCATATTTATAGTCTAAAATCAACAACAACAAAAAAAAATATGGCAAACGAAAATTCAAATGACTTGCCAACAAAATCATACTATTGCAGAAGAAGTAATTAAACGCGTTTAGCTTATTCAAATTGGTTTTAAAAATAGAAAATAGACTCGTATTCATTACAATAGTTATTATTTCGAGGGAAATAATTTTATTGATTGGAAGTGTGACGTCGTTCATATTCAATCGATTCACGTTTCGAATAATAAGCACTTGAAAGAGTTCGTACATGCATCAAAATATATTTTATCAAAACGCCGTTTAAAGTTCTTTACCCGCAAATAAATTAATTGTTGTTAAAAAAATAAGTTTGCCATAAAATTTAAAAAAAAAAAAAAAAATTAATTTATTTATTATTTTCTTTATTCTATTAATTATTGATTTTTATTGAAATTGTTTAAAAATGAGTAAAATACTGATTTGTTAATTATTTTTTAATAGTAATCAAATTTCAAAAATAAAGTAATCGTAGATAATATTTTTTATGTAAAAGATTAATTTAATTTAATATAAATTGAAATCAAAATAATTTATAATTAAAAAAAGTTTAATTCGACTAGAAACAAATTAATGGGACATTTTGGGCTAGTCATAAAAAAGTTTAAAATAGGCTTAAAACACTTGAAGTCATTAAAATAAATAAAAAAATTGATTGCAATTAGCCGATGTTCTTTTCAGGATTTCGGGCTCATTGAGTATTTTTGATCTTGATTGGTAAAAAAAAAATCAAAAGCACGAAACATTCTTTTTTTAACGATAATGATATTTGTAAATGCACTTCACACTAATAATTCTAATTGATAATTTGTAGAACCGGTATCTGCTTCAAACCGGCCAATTAAGCTGTTAACTTATCAGCTTTTGTATCTGTAATAGATAAAACAGCGAGCATCAGTTATTAATATTTCAAAAAAGTGAAACGTTCCGTCAGGTAACACTCGTAATCCTGTTTCAAAAAAATAATAATAATTAAGTCTTCCGATACTCAATAATAAAACGTCGGTTATTTAACTTTATCTTTTTATCTTTTTTTTTTTTTTGATTTCAGAAAAGAAAATATTTCAAATATCTATATATCTTCGAATTTGTCACTTCCTGTTAAGTTCTCGTACGGTAGTTGCAACAAGTTGATGTCGCATTATTCGTTTGACGTCATAGATTTTACATTTAAAAAAGAAAACAAAATTTCTTATTAAAAAAGATTCCTATGCAGCCTAACCCTTGTTGATACAGCATATCACCATAACAATTACAGATTTATCATCTCGCATGATTATGCAATATACATAACTTTTATAAAATATTTTTCAGACGCAAGCGTTTCCGCGAGATAAATTTTTATCAAAACGAAATATTTGCAATCGTTTCTAAAAAAAAATATTCAGAAAAGTGCAAGTGCTCCATATTAGTATTACAGTATTGCTATCACTGAATAATTGTTTACCATTTTAAATAAATAAATTGACAAAAAAAAATTTATGGAAATAAATTTAAAAAAAATTGATAAAAAAGTAAAAAAAAAAAAAAAAAAAATACCGGTAATTGAAAAAAAAAAAATGATGAAAATCAAAAATAAAATTGAAAATTGTTTTAAACAAATTGAAAAAGTTGATAAGAAAAGAATTGAAAAATAAGAAAAATTAAAAAATTGATGAAAAAAAATTGAAAAAAGTAATAATTGGCAGTGGATCGTTATGCAGTGGGAGTGAAAAAGCTGTCATTTAGGTGTTGTACTAGAAATGTTTCGAAAAGGAGGCAATTATGTGGAATTGCTAGGTATAAAATTTCGGCTTGATGGATTTTGTCTCATGCCTGCATCATCATACAAGGCTCACTTCAAGCTTCAGCAGGAACAGATTACTTATTTGCTTTTTATTTATATACATTTTAGCCATAATAGTGAAATAAAACCCAAAACCCTAACGAGCCTTAATCGAAGAGAAGGGGCAAGCAGCGTGGGCCACATAAATGCTTTGCCTCATATACCCGGACAACGCTTTAACCAGTTCCTAGATATAGGTGGTGTCGGGTGCGTCATCTGGCGGCCACATGCGTAACCTAACCGGAAGGGGCGGGACGAGTGAGTTGCGCTCACCACGT